>JAOEHX010024162.1:0-34221 GCA_025448015.1 Bolborhynchus lineola | reverse complement strand
GGAAGGCATGCTGAGGCACATGAAGAACAACAAGGTGTTTGGTGGCAGCAGCATGGCTGCACTAAGGGGAAATCCTGCCTGACCAATCTGGTGGCCTTCTATGATGGGGCTACGGAACTGATGAACAGAGGTAGAGCAGTTGATGTCATCTATCTGGACTTGTGCAAAACATTTGACATTGTCATGACATCCTTGTCTCTAAGTTGGAGAGACATCAATTTGATAGGTGGACCACTCGGTGGATAAAGATCTGGCTGGATGGCTGCACGCAAAGAGTTGTGCTCAATGGCTCAATGTCCAGCTGGAGGCCCGTAACGAGTGGTGTCCCTCGGGGATCGGTGCTGGGTCCGGTCTTGTTCAACATCTTTGTCAGTGACATGGACAGTGGGATTTGGTCAACCCGTCATGGCAGTGCACCCTCAGCAAGTTTGCCGATGACACCAATCTCTGTGGTTGAGTTGTTATGCTGGAGGGAAGGAATGGCATCCAGAGGGCCCTTGACACTCTTGTAAGGTGGGCTGATGCCAACCTGATGAAGTTTAACCATGCCATTAGGGACTGTAGTGATAAGACAGGGGGTAATGGGCTAAAACTTAAATAGGGGAAGTTTAGATTGGATATGAGGAAGAAATTCTTTACTGTTATGGTGGTGAGGCACTGGAATGTGTTGCTCAGGGAAGCTGTGAATGCTCCATCCCTGGTAGTGATTAAGGCCAGGTTGGACAGAGCCTTGGGTGACATGGTTTAGTGGGAAGTGTCCCTGCCCACGCCAGGGGGGTTGGAACTGGATGTTCTTAAGGTCCTTTCCAACCCTAACTATTCTATGATTCTATGGTTCTAAGCTGTGGGAGACCCAGTCTGATAAAGAAGGGAAGTTTCTTGGTTGGACCAGTGGAAGTTCTCTATTCTAAGTCAGACTTTTGGTTTAGTCTTGTTCTTACAGAGAGAGAGAACAAAGAGCAAGCCAACTAGAATTTGGGATGGTATGATATTATCAGTTATGTGTCTACTGCTTCTCTGCCTAAGTTCTGAGAACTCATATACCTGGGACATAAGATTGAGGAGCCAAAACAAACTGTAGTGCTTGGCTCAGGAGAGGAAGATGTTAGCATATGTCATCCACTTCAAAGCTGTAGCTCTAGTATCTAACCCGACATGGGTATGTTTCTTCATAAGATGTTAAAGAGGTTGGCCATTAGTGGTGCAGTAGAACCTGAAAATACTGCGAATGGTGTGTTTAGCAGCGGCAGCGGTAGATGGTTTGTTATACCTCAGAGGCTGATTGTTTCCTCTGTTGTAAATCTGAAAGGAATCTGTTGGTTTCTTAGCAGGTAATAATAAGACAATAATGATAGAAAACAATAAGTGATAAGTGAAAGAGAAGGACACAGAAAAGGAAAGAGTGTATGGACTGGTTGAATGCCTCAGGGACATAGGCGGGAGGAAGGTCTGTGCCCTATGCTAACTCCTTTTATGCTTTTGGTCCACTATTTAATTCTGTCATATTTCAGCTTTTCTTTCATTCACAGAACAAGAAAATGGTGAGTGGGGAAATTTAGTGGGTAACATCGGCATTCTGGGGCTTTGTGTAGCACAAGATGCCACTATGAAGCCAGGTACTCAGCTGGGGTTGAAAACTGTGATTTACATAAGCTGATGATCTGGCTCCCCCTTTTCTAGTATGTCAACACACATTCATCCTTATGCCAGCAACATGCAGGCCCCCATTGCAATCATTTAATAAGTTTGAGGAAGTTCCTGTTTTGATCTTTTGTTTTAATCAGTGTTATTACGAATGCAAACAATAACCAGAACAATTGTAGTCATCAATGGAGCTATTGGTGAAGAATACAGGGCTTTCCTGCTTAGACACAACTATGAAGAGGACTGTTTACTTAGCTAGCCTGTCCTTTTATAGTTACCAACAGGAAATGTTTGCAGTGTTTGTGTAAGGAGACTCCGAATTATCCCACATGATCTCTTCAAAGGGATGTGAGAACAGAATGTACGTTTTAAATAAAATCTCACAGCCCTTTTTTCACCTAAAGAGTGAGCACATATGGTTTTGATGGACTTGACAACCTACTGGCTATGTCCTTATAACCCAGGTTTGTCACTCTCTCACATCTACATGGAAGAGTTTTGGGTTAAAACCCTTTTCTCATTTTTGGTTCCCCCTGAATTACTTTAAACATTGATAGCTAGTATGATAAGGCCAACTTGACTGAAGCAGCCTCTATTACTGGGTGTCCAGATGTTTGCCATACTGAAGACCAATACATCCTTACAGTGAATGGCTGGAGTGGGATTGTCTGGAGTGAAAAGGGACAGCCATGATCGTATAGGAACAAAAGCGTGAGACAATGTCTTTTTTGGTCACCTACAGGAGTGGAGTGCTGGGAACTCACTGGACTGTCAACAGATTAACCAGGGTGCTTCTTTATAAACAATAAGATACTGTTGCAAGTGTAAATTAGGGCTTAGTTTTCTCTTGGTCTTGTTTCTTGTTAGAGACTTATACAACAAACAAACGACAGTTCAAAAAGCATCTCAGCCTCCCCCTCAGTAAACCAGTGACATGCACAGAGCAGTATCAGACCCACGTTGGTTGACAGGGTTTTGTCATTTAAAGCTACAGAATTACCTGTTAATACCCATTAATACATGGGTAGTGGATAGAAATGTCTTGTAACTGAGATAATGGAAAACATTTATGAACACTAGAGCTGGGGGCCCTATTAGCTTATCACAGATAGGTAAGGAAAATTTAGTCCACACATGTAACTATTCCCTTGCTGTACAGTGGTATTTGTATGTCAATTTAAGTTTTAAGTCCCATTAGGAGTGGGAACTACTTTATCCACATTATACACATGGGGGAAGGGAGGCAGAGAGAGAGATTAAGGGGCTTGCCCAAGGTCACGCAGGAAGCCTGTGCTAGAACCAGGATATGAACATAGATTTCCTGAGCCTCCATTTGCTGTATTAACCACAAGCTCTTCCTTCCTCCTTCATTTGGGAGAAACAACAAGTTTTCTTTAAGAGGTTCCCTGCAGGGAACTTGGCTACAAGGTTCTTCTTTGCATGTGGAGAAGACACTACAAGCAAGTGACCTCCTTGCTCTGAAGCACAGCTTTGCAAGTATTTGTGTGTTTGTACCAGAAGAAACAAGTCAGCCATACATGTATCTATCCCTTTCTCTTTGGCACTGAGTTTTGCTGGTGCAGAACTTCTTTGTGGTTGTAGGGTTGTGCAATTTGATGACTGTGACCATGCCTGAGAAGAGCACAGCCTCTGGGAAGTGGTTTTAACCTACTGGCCCATACATAGCCATCTTCATTGCAGATCTGAGCTGATTGCCCAAGGGCTGGTTAAAGAAAGGACAATAGGTTAAGTTGGAGACTTGCGTAAGTGAAGATGCCTTTGTCCCTGTTGGACCTAATGCCAGCTCCAGGCCATGGACAAAATCTTACCTTGTATTTTCATTTGTTACTTCCTCAGGAATTCTTTTCTTTCCAGATATGGAAGAAGTCAGACTTTCTCTTCCAGGTATTAGTGGAAAAGTGTCCTGCAGGATCAAAGAGCAGAAACTAGAAAAAGCTCATGCTGGATGAGCACCTTGGGTGTCAATGGATAGGAATGTCACTTCAGCATCTCATGATGAAAAGCCCCACCTCTTCTATCAGGGACATGCTGGGGAAAAATGGGCCAGACACAACATATCACATTTCTACATAATTTTTGTGAGACGGAGACTTCCTTTAAGTGATGTTATTGATTGATCTCTCTTAATTTCCAAGGGACAGATACTGTTGCTCTGGCATTTACTGCCATCATTGTATAGGATAACCAGGACGAGGTAAGCAGCAGCTTGAGTTTCCTCTGTCTGCTTGTGTAACCAAACCACCATTCAGAAGAGGGCCTTTTTAACTCACACACACACATATAAAAGAATTAATTATGTTGTCAGTGGCATCACCTCTGATTACAAATGACAATACAGTACTATGGTATTTTCTTGTGCAGGTTGAAAGAAAAGGACTTTCCCAAATAAGTTTTTGTGGTTAGTTTTTTGTGGTCACCTACTCCCCTTCCTATCATATTCCCTAAGGATTAACACAGATCAGAGAGAGGCCACATGCCTTTTATTCTCATAGGCACCTGTCACCATCTCACCTCCAAATTCACCTGGGCAAGGACCCAGCTGCTTATCTTAGACTACTTTTGTGCTGAGCACAGGATCTATTTGCTCATGGAGAAAACAGAAACTTCCCCGTCTCACCACAATATCATCGCTGCTTATCTATCCTTGCATTTGGTAACCAACCATAGGGATTTTCCTTCAGGAGAGATGTTGGCTGAAGACGACAATTCCCCGGCAAAGACTGGGATGAGGTGCAATCACTCAACCTAACCACAGGCTGCAGTGGCAGAATGAGGGCAACAAGGATAGTCTAATGGGTAGCCTAAAAGATGCGCTGCCTTTGTTTCACTGCCTTACCATTAGCTGGTCCCAGGTAAGACAGTTTTATCTGAAACATTAGACCAGTTTTTCTGCTCAGTTAATGACTGATACAGTCTCATAAGCTTAGCATATGCCAAGAAAGTGCAAGCAGGGAAGTTGTGGATAGTGCTGGAATAGATTATGAGAGTGGAAGGAATATCAGGCATTTTGTTAAAAATTAATCTCCAGGGTTTTGGCAGCACACTGTAAGCAGTGTTTTACAGACAGTTACCTGTCTCACAGGCACACCCCATTACTATAGCTTTTATTGAGCTATCAAAGAGGCACTCAGATAGAGGGAAAAAAAAATAGTGCAAGTGCATCCTTCTCTAGCTGAAGTTTGTCTTCCTTTGGTCAAATGTAGCTTCTTCACCCCCCACTTTTTTCTTTTCCTTATAGTTTCCATTAAGGTAGAAAGACATTCAAAATATTCCTTGAGAATTTTTATGTATTTAGGATCTTTTTGGAGTCAAAAGTCCAATTTAATGCAACTTAATATACTTCAGGGCAAATTTGTGATTTGAGACTCTTAAAAGTGAGTACAGAGAACTAAATTTGCTGCTAGAAATTCTAATGAAAAACCATGATAGCCTTCCTCCTTTGTCATTCATAGTGTCACAGTCAGTTACATTTCAGATCTGGAACTCTAGCTAAGTACTGATGTGTTGAATGGGATGTCCTTGTGGATTTAAATATTACTAACATGTGTAAGCATAGTAGACCATATCTCATCCTAATTGATAACATATTTTCAGAGAGCTGGCAATGTGCTCTTGCTGAGACCCCAAAGTTTATTGTATTTTCTTATAACTGTGTCTTGTTCAAAAAATGTATGTCTATACATTTGCCATTAGCCACGATGCTTAAAGGATTTGGTCAACTCGTCATGGTTACATATAGTGTGACACAGAGACCACACAGGCTGCAAATATTGACCAGTGCACGGCCAGTGTATCCTGTTTTTAAACAAAGCCAGGAGTCAAAGCATTGGTGAGTGTTTGTGACTAACCTGGAAAGATAATCAGGACTTGCTTGAGTTAACAAAATGAAAAGATCAAAACCCATCTGTGCATTGTGGCAGTATAGGTCAGGCCAGGATGTGCTTATGCAAATTCCCAAGAACCCACATGCACTAAAAACGAATAGAAACCTTCTGGTACTACTAGATATGAGGTCAGCTGCCTCACCAAGACCATCCAGACGTGCAGATATATCTGAAATGGGAAACAGGGGATTTTACCAGTGGGATACTTCACTTCAGACCACAAAGTCTAAGACTTCAGATTCACTGACCTGAAAATCAGAGTGGGACTGTGGCCAGAGAAAGATCCTCTCTTTTAGGCTGTGTGGACAGGTGAGGGTTCTGAACCAGCATGAAGCTTGAGCAGCTGAGATGTCCTCTTGTGAAGGGCTATAGAATTTGATGGCAGCAATTAGTACCTGGAGGAGAGTGGTATATGTGTTGCTTTCAGCTGTGAGGGTTGCGATGTGACAGTGTCCCGGGGCTACCATTTTAGATATCTAAAGATGTCTCATTTAAGATGAAAGAGAAATCACGATGGGTTAGATGTCCATTTAGTTCAGATGAGTCTCATCTGTTGAGTTCATATTTTTGGGTAGATACGTGCACAGCACTGTATGGAAATACATGAAACTATAGATTATAGTTGCTTGGATCCTGGAAAAAGTATTCCTGTGGGAACATGGGTCTTGATCCTAATAAAGAGGAAAACAAGCTCTGCTCCTTTCAACTAGTGCTGCATTCCGTAGACATATCTGGTGCTTTTGTGAATTTCTGGTTGTATATGATAATGCAGAAATACTAATTATGAAGGCAATTTCCATTCTCTACACCTTCTTCACAACCCTTGACAGCAAGTCAGGTTTTGCCTTTTGAAAGGAGAAGTTATTTTTATTCAGACTGTGGAAGATTTTCCAAACTCCACATATATTGTTATGTCTCTCAAATGCATTACATCACAAGACTCTTCTGAAAGGTGTCCAAATCCTGCATTAAAATGCTTGTGGGAAAAGTTGAAAAAATAAATGGTTTATGTTAAAGGGTATTTGGAAAAGGGAATGAAATGCATTGCACTGATATGGTGGAAAGGTAATGTACTAATGGATGCTTTAGTTTTGAATTAAGTGTTACGCTCTCCCTCATTAAACTCCATTCTGAAGTTATGTGAACTTACATATGCCTTCCCCCTCTTTGCTGCTTTTACACTGGATAGAATGTAAGAGAAGAGTAGTGAAGTATGAACTCTGAACATTATGCCTTGAAAAACGTAACCAAAGCAGGTGGTTTTATGTTAAATTAGGAGAGAATCTGATCTGGCCATATTTCAAATAGAGACTTGGAGAACTCTGGAAAACAGCAGACTCAACTTGTGCTTCAAGGTTTGGTGGGACCTATACTGTGTGCCTTAGAAAGCCAATGCTGCTTCAGTTCACGCTGAGAGGAAGAACAGCATTTGACATTTCCCTTAGCACATTCTTGTTGAGTGTAGTGGACTTCGGCCTGTGAAGTTTGGGTACTATTGATATTAAACATCTTTATTAGTGAGACTTTTGCTTTAGAAAGGTTTATCCACATTGTGCTTTTACGGTGTTCCCATGGGTCAAATATTCTGACTGTTTGCATTGGGATACCCTGAGGACACCATGCAAGCCTTGCTTGCATGCCATGAAGGGAAATTTAGGGCCTCTTGGCCTTCACAGCATCCTCTAGGAACACTTAATGTACTTTTCTGGACAACTCCAAATTTGGAAAGCTACCTGTCTGAGCATCCAGAGCCTTTAAACACATATCCCATGTATAGCTCTCTCAGCACTCCTCATTGCCCAGGATTTCAAAGTTTTGGAGACAGACCTTACACATATCCAGCTTTTTCTCAGAATCAGCCAAGTCCAGAAGATCATGGGATGACTGCCTGACCCCACATCCCATCCCAACCAAGCATATGACAAACAGTATTCTGCTGTCCTCCCTTGGACCATCTCCAAAGCCAGGCTCCCAGAGGTCTTGTCCTGTGATGGGAACATACTAATGTGAGCAGTGCAAACACCTGCTGAACAGTGATGGTGGCTGAGGAGAGGCTTATGGGTCCCAAAGAGGATTTTGGTTCACTTTTCTTAGTGCAGAGTTCTCTTTAAGGACTGTATTGTGCTGACTTTGAGAAAGAAAGCAATGACTGCGTTTTATGAGGGGTCCTATACCTATGAACATGATTCACATGTTCAGGGGATCAGCGTCTGCAGGGTATTCTCTCTTTGCTCTGTCCACTTTCAGGTTTTGATATGTTTTAGGTAGAAGTCAGGCTCCTGATTGCTCAGACTGGACAATTCTGTCAAATCTGCGTGGTAAGGCAATTCATCCTCTGAAGGTATCTATCTCCCAGATGATGGTTGGATGGCCAACATAGATGAGATGCATAATTCAGATGGGTCAAGATAAATGATACCCCACACTTATCTACCTGGTACTTAGTTGTCTGGGAACTCAAAGTATATAAGGATCAAAAAATAGTGGGTACTAGACCAAGGTTGTGCCTCTGCAAGTTCATAAACATGCTTTATTAGCTGCTTCTATTAATTCCTTTACTTACTAATTGAGAAATATTAGTATTAGAAGGAGATGGGTTCTTTTGTTTAGTACCATTGGTGCTGTTCACACTGAGGGCAGAGGTTGAGGGTCAGGACAGCTGCCTTGTAGCCTCAGCAGCCTCCTCCTCTTCCCTCACCATGAAGACCTCAATGTCTTCAGGGGGATGATAAAGAGACTGAATTTAAAACCAAACCCTCCAGAATAACGTTGTAAAGGCCCAGATAGACAAATTTTCACAGTGTTGTTGGGCCTTCTGTATGAGACACACCAGGGAGGATGGAGGTTATATGAAGATGTTGGAGATATCAACCTTCCTAGATCTTCAATCCAGACATTTAGCAGCAGTTCAGAGTTGATCATATTAGAAAGGACTGAGTACTGTTTGCATGAAACTGAGAGAATTGCCTTGGATTTATTTCTATTTTTGTATTTAAGTTCATTTTTCATTCCAGAGCTATTTCCCCACATAGCAGCAACTGCTATTGAGAGCCCACAAGGCACCTGGGAAGGTCAAAAAGATGGACATTTTAAAGAAACTAGACAACAGTTTCCTTTTATTTTATCTTGTAAACACATTTGCAATCTAGTTAAAACAACAAAGCAATTCATTTCATACATTCAGTTCCTTAATTGAATGATAGACCAGAGCCTCGGCTGGTGTGATTCTGTATCCTTCCCTTGCAATCAGTTTAGTGCCATGGGAAATTCACTTCCAAAACCCATTTTTCATAGTGAACACAGGAACTTTTCATGTAGTTTCCATCAAGGCTTTTACCACTGCTGCTGCTAACGTCATCCCATTGCTTGAAGAATGTCTGGCTCCTACAATCTTTTGCCATTGTGCCTTTGGGTGCCCTGTTACTGATCTCACTATGACTGAGACACACTTTGGCTAACTAACTTCATTAGTCATGTGCCATGAAAAGCTTTCCACTAAGCAAGACTCAGCCCAGTCTTAGGTTTGCCAGGCCTCTTGACTGTCATGCAGATGAGGTTAATAATTTTTTAATACTAAAAAGGTAATTGGAACACTTATAACACTTTAATATATATAATTCCTATAATGTATAACACTTCAAATATACAACAGTTATAATGTCATACAATGACTTTACAACAACCCAGCTGAGCCAAGCACTTCTTTATTCTTTTAAAGACACCTAACTCACTTTTAAAGGAAGTTAACATGGTTACCTGGGTCATTTTGTAAGTTTTCCAGTGTTATAGTCTGGTTCATGAATGTATACATTTCTTTCGAGGTGATATATACCTAAACCACAGTGCATGGACACGAGTCAATAAAGGAAACAATTCTTGTAAGTTTATATGCATGGATACTGTTTGTTAAAAACAGGTTATGGCAACAGAATTGCATGACAAGATGCTGCTGTCTGAAAACATGAACTGCTGTATAACACTGGTACGTGTCATTGGATCAGTGAGGAAAGTGGTAAACCAAGTCTAAATGGGCTGTGTATGCACTTGAACTTAAGAATGTCACTGAGTTTTCAATTGCCAGCAAAAAACCCAAATAGAATCCTTCCCCCTTACTTTTATAACCTCACATTTGCAAAGGGAAGTTGAAGGTTTGTGTGGATCTTTGCAATTTGCACACCTGTGCAGAGATAGGAAAGGGAGGGAGGGGATGAGAAAAACCTCACGGTTCTTTTCTCTCCTGTTTTTATGCAACTGTTGGTATCTGCACACAGGTCTTCAGGCAGCTTGAGTGTCATAAGGGTTTTTTACATCATCCAGCCTGGCAGACAGCTTAAGGAAAATGCATATTTTGGCATAAAAACTAAATTCCAGGGTAAATTAAAAGGTTTTTTGAGGGCTGATTTTGCCCCGTGCCAGGGCTAAGTGATGCACTGGCTATATGAAAATGAAAAGGAGAAATTAAAAACAAAAACTAAGGAAAAAATAAAGAAAAAGGGGAGATACTTTATTTGAAGCCTGAAGTTATGCCAAGGAGGGCACGTTCTGCAGGCTGATGTAGAGCAGAGCAATCAGAGCTCTTGGTATGGTAAGCGGAAAGCAGAGCAGCTGCACTGTTTCACCTCTTTGAAACTTCTAACAGGAAGCAGCCCTGACGTGAGGCAGGGAACCAGTCCTTCAAATGCTGGAAGGCTCTCAGTGTTCTCAGCACTCAGCACTTTGCAAGAGGCACCCACAACTTCTCCAGTGCCCAACTTACAGAGGGTCCATTCTGCTGCAGCCTCTGCAGATCCTGATTTTCCTCTCTCAGCTTCCCCAGCTCTGGCCCAGAGGAGACAGTCACAGTTTCTGCCAAGCCTCCCTCATCTCCAAGGGTGGATTTCTAGCTCAGCATTAGGCCCATCTCCCTCCTAATACACTTTGGGGGCTTAAATTGCACAACAGAACAAGCACAGGAGCCTCTTTGCCATGCATGGCAGTATTACGAATTCCTATATAATACTAGGCAGATATTAATGATGCCACTCACATGGCAGCACACGTGGTGGAGATGTGAAATTCAGGGCAGCAAAGTGGATTTTTAAGCATCCCAAAGGTCAACTTACAAGGGCTGCTTGAAGCTCCATTTACATGAACAGAAACCTTGCTGCATGCAAACACACGTGTGCAGACACCCCTTCATCCAGGCTTACATGTAAAAAGAACCCTTTTTTTTCTTCTCTTTTTCTTTTTGATAGGCATGTTGTGGAAAATGTGTGTCTCTGTGGGTCTGGTAACATGCAAATGTTTACGTGGGTGTTAAAAAGAAAATGGAGAAGGTGTGAAGCACATATTCAGAGAGCCAGAAGCCACACACAGGCTTCTATTTATAGCACCCCCGTGGTGAAATAGAGAAAACGAACTGCAGCTTCTATCTGCTGCTCCCAACTGAAGTTTGGCAAGAGCAGATAAAACCTTTTAGGGTCTCTTTGTAGTTGTAACTGACAACAAAAAGTGATGAGTTAGCTGTTTCCTTTGCGACCCTCCTAAGCAGGTGAAGAAGTCAACCGCTAAGTGAATGGAACAAGCTGACGCTGCCTTGGTGCCTGGAAGTGAACTTCTTCTCATGCAGAGCCCTGGTCAAAACCCAGAAATAGCTCTTGTTCTGAGCACAACTGCCTCCCAACCTGGATTCCCTGCCCCAGCTGAAGAATACATGATCCAGGCACCTGCGGGTGCATCAATGTTTCCATTTATTTCTACTTACATCTACTAGAAAGAGAAAAACAGAGAGCCAGGGTCCTAGTATCAGAGCTGAGATCTGAGGTTATGGTTCAAACCCACTGATGATTTCTTATGCCAATAATAGAATGTCTGCAGTTCTGCTCTCGCTTTTTTCTTTGATGGATTCTTCTCAATTAGGATCGACTAAAATATGATCCTGCTGCTGCATAGCATCCTTTCTTTCACCTTTCGCCACTTGCTTTCCTGAGGGCACTAATTCAAGTATTTTCCTGCTTGAAGCTCATCTATTCAGTGAGTGAGTTGGCCTCTCACTACCCACCATTTCCCCCATGAAGGCTGGTCTTTGCAGTACCTGTGGTTGGCCACTCTTGACTCCTACGCTAGTGTAGGACATACAGAGTCTCTTTCTAAGCTCCTCATTCCATGACATGATCTTCATGTCCTCATGACCTCCTCATTCCATGCCACCTTCAAATCACAGCACTTGTGCAAATTGTGGATTTCTCCATGAACAGTTGGGAGCCACAGATTTTGGTTTTGCTTGGGTAGGTTTGGCACTTGAGAAACGACAGGGCTGGGAGCTGAATATCGAGATCCTGCCTTAGGTCTGGTCTTTGGCCTAGTGGTGGTGGAAAAAGTAACTTAAAGCTGAACTCTTGTTTCTCCCCATTGTTTTTTATTTATTTATTTTATAAAATACAAAGAACACAACCAGCTAGAAATATTCTGTGACTTGGTGTTTCTCACAGCACACACTTTTCTCAGGAATAAAAATCCTGAATTATTAAACAATTATTAAACAGCCACAAACCTCCATTTCCATGTTTTAAAATGAAATATGTTGATATTTTTCTTCAAAAGGCAGTTTTGATTCATAATTTGTGTGCATGTAGTTTTAAAATATAATGTCTAAAAGCCTGAGAGAAAATATGCACCTGTATTAAATTTGAATGAAATTACTATATTTTGAATTAATCTTTGAACTCTGTTGACTCACCAAAAATTCTGAATATTTTCATTCTGAGTTGATCTGAATTGAATTTTTATCAAACTCTGCATTTTAATAATTCAAGTGAACCAATAAATTAGTTATTTGCATGGTCCTAAGATAACATTAAACAATGAGTTTTGTCTCTATCTCATCTGGAATTGCTAGCAAAGCAGTTAGGTTGAACTTCTCTTTCATTCTAATATTTATTTGTTTCATGCGTTCAATATGAAAACTGCTTTGATTGAACAAACTGGTCACATGAAGCGTTGTCTGTTCCTTGACTGGAATAGAACATATCTCTTAGGGATGATCAACCCTGAGGTCTGCTTTTAGAAACATGTATGTTAAGTGAGTTCTTCCATGTCTAACATCATTGCTGGGTTTAGACCAATGCCTTTCTCTGCGGGGTGATATCTCAGTGAGTACATTGTTTTGGCAAACTTTCTTCTCAGATTTGGGCCTTGCCTCCTGGTGCAAGCGTTACTACTAATAGATTCTTGCATTTTCTTCGGTGAATGCTCCATAGTATATACTTGAATTTGTGTATTTTCTTCTCTGTCAATAAACTGCTGTCATAGATGTTGATAGGGAGTGATCACAGGGAGTAACAAACACTTCTGAGATGCTTTCCTTTCAAGCAATAACTGAAAAAGCACCATACCTTTGGAAAATTTTTGCTTAATCTTGGTCACTTTTAATTCTGTTCTGTTTGTGTTGCTTTCCTGGTGAAAAAAAAAAAGCAAATGTCCCTTTAGAAACAAACAAGCAAACCAACCAACCAACCAGAACTTACTTTAAAAGCACAGGTTCTACATAAACCCCAGCAATTAAAACCACCCTCTGTTATAGAGGAAACCAGCCAGGTCTTTGCAAAATAAAGGTGGAACATGTTCTTCACTCCTACTTTGCTCACGTACATAGACCAAAAGTCAACGTGAAAAGCTGGCTTTGCACTCACCTACAGGTCAACAAGGGCAAACAAATTAAGTCCCTAACGCATGTCAAACCACTGCTGTGGGTGTGGGTGTGCCACTGGAAGACACTGATTTGCACCATGCTTCAGTTACCCAATCGTCGTCTTGGGTAACGTGCTCCACTGCAATGGTGTGAGAAGCCTTGCTCAAGGTTCTGCCTGCTATGAGACATTGTCCTTGCCCTAGAGAGCTCTCAGCTGAAGGGACAAAGACAGCAAGAGGAGAAAACAATGAAGAAACTATTGCCAAGGGTAATAAAACAGGCCAGTGCTGGAAAAAATGTATTTCTCTCTCCTTCAACAGTGCCCATGGTGTTGTTGATGGAGACATGTCTAGTCCTGGGGGTTTTAGGCACATTTCTGTATTTGTTATTTTAGCATAGTTATGAAGTTTTAGATCAGGCACTGTATAACTGCTGATTCTAAGCCTAAGGTAAAACACTTCTTGGTGTCCTCAGGACTTTAAACTTGAGTTAGGTGAAACATGTTAAAGCACAGCTAAGCTGCTTCAGCTCACTAGTCAGGGCAGAAATAGAGGGGAGAGAGAGGTCCTTTGGTTTAGCCCTAAGGCAAACTCATGGGGAGGTGGGGCTCAGGGATGAAGGACTGACCTCAGCAAATTCACCTCAGTCAAAATTAAATGCTTTCTCTTTATTATAGTTTTACCTCAGGATAACTCAGGCACCTCAGCCAGTCTGAGGTTAAGAAAGAAATCCCAAACCCAGCTTTTTCAAGCAGCAAAGGCAAGCCCTAACTGTAGACTTAGCTGAAGGGCTCACTTTCTCTTGGGATGCTTGGTAGATCAGCACTGCCAATTAGTTTAATACATTACAGTAATAATTGTGGGTATTCCTTCAGAGCCCACCCATCTTTTCTCTTTTTCATCTTTCTTTTAAATGAGCAAGGATTTAGCCAGTGTATTGAGGGAGAAGGGAAGGTAGCAGCTCCCAAAAGAAGCTGCCAATAATTAGGAGCACATATTCTAGAGCTACTCATGCATGCTGGTCTCTGAACTGTCTCTATAACAGGAGCAAGAAGGTTTCATTGGCAACAACTGCTCTACTGTGCTCAGCTGTGGCATTTGGACTTCTTTATTCCCTTTCTCCAATACAAAAAGCTACCCCCTTTCATCCCACCCTATCTTGTACGAAATTGAACCAAACCTAAGCAGAAAGATGGGGCTGGCAAAGCTCCAGCCGGGTGCAGAGGGTATGCTCAAAAGCAGGAAGCTGTGGCAAAGCCGAGTCGCTGAAAAGCTACTGGAGCTAATATATTGTGGTCATGGGGATAGGCAGCAGCATCTGTGTAGTGATGGGAAGACTCAAAAGCACCTTCAAAACACGCTTGTAAAATATTGCTGATCTTTGCACTTTGACTGGGCTTTTGTGCTTCAAGCATTTAGAACACCCTTTGTGTTGATGAGCTGGAGAGTATAGTTTATCCCTATGTGCAACACGTGCCTTTCAGAAGCCTTGTTTGCTGCCTGTGCACTGAAACACAGAGGTAGGCTTTGAAGGTGAAAGGGATGCGTAGGATTGGGTTCATCTGGCAGCATTTGTGACGGCATCTGGGGTTAAAGAAGGCTGTAAACTCTCGCTGGTGAATAGCTGCCTTCACCCTGCTCTTTCCACGGCAGTGTGAAAAGCCAGGCGTGCACTTGTGGATTGACTAATTCTTTTATGGGGTGTAAAAAAAGTTGCTGGCTGTGAAGCTAATAAAAACCACCAGGTGTTCAAGGTATCATGGAGGCCTATTGTTCTAGGAGATTGTTTCATTTATTAATATGGACTGCGATGATGAGAACAGGAAGCATAATATTGCCATGTGAGATAGGGAGTGAGAAGATGGAAGGGTGAGGTAAGATGTCCCTTTCCTTCTCTGGCTGCCTTTGGGAGGGAGAAAGGAGTGGCTATGTTTCAGATCTGAAGAATCAGTGCAAGCTGAGATAAAGGGAGGACTTCCACCACTACCTCAGTAGCTGCTACCTTAAGATGCCACAGTTCATTAGAGAGCTGCAGCCAGCACACATGGAGGGAGGGACAAGCTCCAGACACCATTCTTGAGCTCTCTGCTCTTCAAGATGCCTGTAGGTGCCTGTCCTTGTAGCTGTATTGGTTTTGGATAGGGCGTCAGAGACTGTTCATGTGTTTCTTAGTGCCTGGACTGGGCATAAGGAATCACTTGTGCCTGATGGAGGCACAGATGTAATTTCTGTGGTCCTTACTCTGCTGAGGGCCAGAAAATACATACACATTCAAGACACCGCTGACTTGTGGAGCCTTGACAAACCAACCAGGAATTACTGATAACCTGCATGCTGGTTTTATGTGTTTTTGAGCTTTTCAGGTTTTCAGCCCTGCTCTCAGGTGGAAGAAACTGTGAGCATGTGTCAAGTGGGTTAGTGGAGCTGTGTCAAAACCCACTTTCAGATCATGCTCACTGCTTGCCCATCATCTGGTCCATAAACCCAAGGCCTAACCTGTCTAACCATAAGTGCATAAAAGAAGGAGCTGGTTGAAGGAGAGAAGTAGGTGCTCAGAGAAGTGGCAAAAATTGAGTGGGATGGATCTTGGTCTCCTAGGCCACCTCAGTGCTCTGTGAAAGATGATGTTTTGAGTCTTCTTGGCATCCTAGTGGGGACCCAGTTAGGATGAAGGAAATGTAAATAGAGATGGATGTCACTACCACCTTCAAGCTGAGGCTTTTCTGGGTAGCTAGGTCCTTTGCACAATCTGCAGCCAGCAAGGTGACCAAGGAGCATTTACTGACAAAGTTGGTATCATCAAGCCTGCTCTTACATCCCAATACGGAAGCTGAACAGAGTGCATAATGCATTCTCTGGTCCAAAATATTTTCCATTCTGTATCTCTGATGTGAGAACACATTCGGGGATCAAATACTCTGCTGTGGGATCACATATTCAGCTCTACTCTCAGATGGTGAGTAGAAGAGACAAAGAAATGAAAAGCAAAAGCCTTTCTTTTTCCTAGAGAGTATGCTCTGTACCTGTGTGGTGGAACCAGAGTTAAAGAAAATAATTTATGTTGGCCTGAGCTGTGGTTTGGAAAGAGAAAAGGAGAAAAGAAACAAAACAAAAACACTGGCCCACAAAGAAGAGAAAACAGGAAAGGAAAAGAACAAAACATCCTGTACCTAGCAGCCAGTCAGTCGAGGAGGGAGGGTCCATGTCATCTCTATTCGTCTGCTGAAGTGGGCGCAGGCAGCCTTCATCAAGTCTGTGCTGCTCAAACCTTTCCTTTCCTTTCTTCAGCCTTTCAGATCCTCTGATAGTGTGGTGTCTCCTGTTTATCCCTGAGCTGTATCAGCTTGTCCTGCTTCAAGGTGAGGGACAAGCACCAAGCTTGATGCTAAGCCATGCAGTCAGCACTGTACTGTGGATGAGCTAACAATGGCCTGAACTGGACCCGAGCTTAGGCTGAGAAACTCGAGGCTCTCTGCATTTGACTGTGTGAAAATGCTTCTTGTTCTTCATCACAACAGCTAACAGAGAATGAAACCAGTATGGAGACCTTGTTGTTGTCACTGTTCAAGAAAGAGACAGTTTTCAGGGTGGGGTGGCTAGGATGGGTTGAAAGGGGAGGCTGAAACCCATGCTGTTTATTCTGAGGTGAGAAGAGAACACGGTGAATCGGATCTGCTAATACAGTATCTTTTGTGAGCCTGAAAGATGGGTAAAACCAGTAGTTTTGATGGGGGAACCTCTCCTTTGATATCATTTACTAAACCTAGTTAAATACTAATCAGGTCCCTCTCTCCTGGTCATCATTCATGTGGTCTTGCTGAAGTGGATGTGATTTCCTCCAAACCCTATAAATGTCACTTCTTAATCTGTTCCAAAGTTACTGCCTCCTTCTCCAAGCAGACTTCATGCATGAATCTATCACTGAGCTGCCAGAGTTAATCCTCTCCCCTGACTTTCCTTCTGGAGAGGGTAGAATTAGTTTTTGAGACAGGGGCAGGGTGTTTCTAATACATGGTCTCATGGTTGGGAAGTCAGACACACTACTTCTGGCCCATTACACGTGAAAGGGGAGGATGGACTCTTCACTTACCAGCAAGAGGTGAAGCCTGAATGAAGTCTCTAAAAGCTGATAGTGATAACATGGTCCTTGAGTTCAGCTGAACTGGCATGAAAATGCACATAGCTTCTGCTTAAACAGCTTGACTAAATGATGAAGGCAGCCTATGAGAGGAGATTGGACATTCAGCTTCTCCCATGCATTTTATCTTGGCTCTCCCTCTGAAAGTATGCCAGGAGATTTTTTCCTGCTTTTCCTGTTGAAGTCCTCCCTACTGAAAGCTTGGAGACAACATATTCATTTAAGAAGAGATGTAGCAGATGCAATTTGACGAACTTCCACATTTCCCAAAATCCTTTAAACTTGGAGAATGATTATTTTTTATAATGATGTATTAGTTATTTAGGTCCTTTAAGAGGTGCTGCCTTCATAAAGTATCATTTACCATAACTCCCTACTACCCCTTGTCCTCCTGTTTTCAGCCCCTGCCATCCCATACCTTCTCTTTTCCAGCTTGTTTATTTTAGAGTGCAAAGCTACTTAGAATTATTTATTTTTGGATCAGCTACTGATTCACTTAGTGACTAATTCATTTCATCACTTGATGCCTCACTTTACCTATACATTAAGAAGGATTAATAGTACCTGCTTTTCAGGGCTGTTAGCAGTTAAAATTAATTCATGCTTAAAATGTTTATAAAGAGATTTGAGATCCTTGGTTACTGGAGGCAAGGGAGCTGCAAAGTATCTTATTTTTACTTAATAGTGGGTTTTTTTGTGTACCTTCCCATTATGAAAGTACAAGAAGCCTTGCATTTAGTTGGAGAGCCTATTACTCCCAGGGCTTAGTTTAAATTCCAGTTCAGATACAAATATTTTGTCTGCATATTTTTTCCCCTGATGTTTCAATCAGATTTAATGTTCTGATCCCCTTTATTGAGAAAAGTTGGATGGTAGGAAATGAGGCAATGAATATTACAGGATAGATAATATTGCTGTGCAGTGTTGTTTGGGGCCCTTAAAACACCTGATGTGCTCTTTTTCAGAGGTGACTGCATCTTCTTGTTACTACAGCAAAATATGTAGTCAGAAAGCAAAAAAGTTAGACTGTCACAACATTAGTGACAGTATTATGCATTGAGTAGAAACATTTTGTTGGCACTGTGGGAGGTTACCATGAGTCTATCAGGAAGACGGAAAGGACAGCAAACCAGAAGGCACAGGAGGAGTGTGCCTAAATGAAGCCTGAAATCAGTTTGCAATTATTTCATGTTTATTGAGTAATCTACTAAATGATAGTGCCAGTGACCACATCTGCTACTGATAACACATTGCTATGCAAATCTTACTTACAGGAGGGGCATACTTGGACTTGACTATGCGTATGTGAGCAGATCATACTGCTTAGGTTGGATGTGACTTGGAACAGCCTTGTCTAGTGGAAGGTGTCCCTGCCCATGGCAGGGGATTGGAACTGGATGAGCTTTAAGGTCCTTTCCAACCCAAACCATTCTGTGATTCTATGACTATCAATCTGGTTATGCTAAAAATAGCTCTACTGAAATTAGTAAAGATTTCTTATTCTGTTGCCTCATCTCTCACAAAGGACTGGTTTGTGTAATACAGAAAACGCAGTTTTGGGGAAAAGAACACAGCGACTGTGGACCACTGGCCCAGCCCTCAACCCTGTTTGTGGGAATGGTAGGAATTGCTTCCACAGTGGCTATTGCCACTCGAGGTTCTTCCTCCAATGGGAGAATTGGTGAGCTTTATTACTGCATGCATTCAGCACCACAAAACATAGTAGCCAGAATACGGCCCAGAACAAGACCTCCCTTTGACGATAACTTTATTTTCTGGACTTAGCCTGTTAGCTGCTGCCCTTTTTTCCATCTTGGCAGACTGCAGTAATTATCTAGATGACATATATAGGGAGGCCACGAATTATTAACAATTAACCCAGCTCTGGACTCACTGCCAAGTATTTGTTGGTTCGTAAAGGAAGTCTAAGTGAGTAAACCATGCTGAGTGACAATAGCTCTGCTTCCCAGCCAGACTGAACAGCTCGTAATGTAACTCAAATGTTTCCTCTTGCTTATAAAAGAGCAGACAAGGAAAGGGCAAAAAGGACATTTAGAGGAACGCAGGACTGGAAAAACAACCACTGATGTAATGTACTTTCTAAACTAAACATAAAGCATGCACTGTGGCAGCCATTGAAATAATGATTAAAAAGAAAAGCTTTGTCTTCTTAGTTCTGAGTACTGAAAGAAAAAGTGTGAGCAATTCTATGTTGGATGCTTGGAAATATTTTCCTTGCACAGTCATCTGTGCCCCCGGTAAAGAGGAACACAAGAAGTAGAAAAATTGGATGAGATAGAGGGCAGAGAACTGTGCATGAGAGCCAGAGTGCAAAAGAGAAAGGAGCAATGGAAATATCATAGACCACTAGTGACCATCAAAGTAGTCCTACATGGCTCAGGTTGGGAAGATGTCAGCATTGCGCAAAGACATGGTAAAAGGTCTGGGTTTTGGAAAGAGCTTAGAAGTTGAATCAATAGGATGGCGAAAGGAGGGTTAATTTACAACCCCATTTCACAGAAGGATAACCAAAGTATGGACAGATCAAAGCTTCTTTGCTGCCTGCCCTTTTCCATATGTTTAATCTGGCCCATTCACTGACATCACTTCTGACAGCAGAGTTAAGTAAGTGCAATGGTGTTTTTGGGACTAGGACCTATGTGTCTTGCCCAAAATCACAGAGGAAGTGTGTAGGAATAATACCCAGATCTCTTGAGTCCCGCATCACCCTCTCAACCACAAAACCATCCTTCCTGTCTCTGCATAAAGACAGAGCTGAGAGAAGTGATTTTATGTACATATGCACATATGCAGAGTGCCTTATAAGGCGTATAGGCACACTAAGGTGAAAGTCTCATCAGAAATCACACAAATTCAGAGTGATTTTTTGTTTTCTAAAGCAACCGTGTTTCTCTTTCTCTTTTCTCCCTCAGCTTTCCTCCATTTCAAGCATCACAACAGCACTTCCTTACATAAGGTTTCTGAATGCATTTTATGGAATGAAAGAAAAATCATGTGAATCTGAGCTGGAGCAAAGCCATAGAGCATGATTTCATAATGCAAATCATTACAACTTCGGTGCATCTGGTACAAGTCTATGAACTTCTTTGTATATGATGTGAACCTTTTTCTCTGGGAGGGTCTAAAGTAGAAACAATGAGAAATTCTTCCTCTTTCTGCCTTGAATGTTGAGGTTCAACACAAATAATGACAGAGTTTGATAAAGTTACCCAGTAGATTTGGCTAGAATTAGTAGAGAAATTGTGTATTAAACTAGCACACAGCTGGGCTGTGTTTTCAAATGTTTTTACTAGAGATTGGTAGGTGACAAGTTCAAAACATACAAAAGGAATCTATGCCATGTCATTAAGCAGCAGAATTCCTTGCTGCTGTGAATTGCCTGGATACAAAGAAATTTACATGGAGCAGATAAGAAACTGCACAGATCTGTGAGGGAAAAGATCACTTAGGGCTGTGGGTTGCAAAGATATATTGCTGGATTGAGGCATCTCTCAGATACAAGTTCTTTGGATCAAGGAAAGAAGACTGCATTAGTGAATTCCAAGATATTACAGGTGGTATTCCCAGAAATGCTCAGACTTGGACTGTCTTTCCCTTGTTAGTAAACACTCATACCAGTGAAGGTAAAGAAAAGCCAGTGGACAGGGTGGGCTGTTCAGTCATCTAAGAGATAGGTGATGCATTTAAATCTGGTTGGGGAGGCTTACTCTCTTCAGTGGGGAGACACAGGCACCTCTGGAGCCTCTTCCTAAGGCAGAAGTCCGAGATAAGTGGGGTCAATCACCCACTGTCTCACTTCATGACTTTAATAGAAGCCAATGTAAATAATTTATTTGGGATGTCTAGGGCAGGATTCAGTTAGAGACTGGAATTTTGGAAGTGTGCATGTGAGGTAGGTGCTTTATCTCTCTTAAGAGGAAATGGAGACATAGTAAAGACAGTCTGTGGAGCCTACATTCCATTTTACTCTGCAGTAGGCAAATTTGGTCAGCTGCATGCCTCTAGGTTTAAAGATTACTTGGTGGTGATTGCTGTCTGAGCTATCATAGTGGATCTGGCCTCAGCTCCAGCAGATACCCTGGAGTACAATGTGGATACCATGTCACATGTGTCACACCTGCCACATGGCAATCTTGGATATATTAGATCACCTCAGGTGATGTTTAAGCAGTTGAATCAAATCCCTGCACTCCATTTACTACAGTGAATTTAAATGTGCTTCAATTCACCTGCCCCAACATGGTGCTTAGTACACTCTGAAGTGCCCCTTGGTATTTCTTTTCTGTTGTTTTCAAGCACCACTTCAGAAAGGCATGGGCTTCCCATAGGTTATCTCATGTCTAGCAGCTTGAGCAGCTGACTTCTAAAATTATAGTGGACATCCAGATGTGAGCAACTGAATTAATTTACATATAAACGTTTACACACAGACATTTAAGTTTGGGTATCTCTGTCTGGAGCTGAATCCCATCTTCTAGATTGCCAAACTGAAGTAAAATGAGTTCTACCATAAAATTGTTTTGAATAACTCCACTTTAAGAACAGCGGGAGCACAACAGTTTCCAGGAGCACTCCGTATCTTCAATGAGGAGCTCTTCCTTTTTTATCTCTTCTCCCCAGAACTTCTTCCTCCAAAAGCCTTGCTTGACAGCAGGTATAGAACTCCAGCTCCTGAATGAGAGAGACACTTGTTCACAAAGGGCTCTTCCAGAATTAGTTATAAAAGCCTCGTGCCTACAAGTAACAGTTTTTACTTTTAGGAACGTGTAAACCATAAAGATATTTTTTTCACAGAATTTAGTGTTTCATAGTAGAGGAAAAAAAAGTTTATTAAATTTGTAACACAATAAAAAAAGCCAGCTGCTACTTTACACCCGTTCTCGGTACAGTAAACGGAAAGTGGCTTTTAATCACTGGATGGCCATTAGTTTGACAGAGCCTCTTCATCACAAACCACAAGTCACTCTCACACATGGAAGCAATTTTGATTTTCCTCAGGGAGAGAAAAATCCCCGCTGCTTCCAAAATCTTTGACAGTTAGGATGGTTTAGCTCAAAGCTTCTTCGTCAGGGTGCATTGACATAGATGGGCACACATGGATGAAGCTTACTTTGCCTACACATTCAAGTTGGCTGGATGTAGGCCAGCTCTGAAATGGAAGCCAGAAATCATGTTAGAATGGAGCTTTGCCCAAGCTAATAAGAGCTGTTGGAAGCACATACTGAGAAGTAAGACATTAGTTTGGGCAATGCATCGTTTTCATAGAGCTACAAAACTTCCACACAGAAGTTCCTGATCCTGGATACCCATGTCCAGGCGTATTCACTAAGGGGGGTCTCCAGGAGAAAGAAACACTAAAATTAGCCCAAATTCCACCAAGAACTTCTGCTGACGTATTGAATCTTGGATCAGGCCCACAGTAAAAAAAACTTATTCTTAAAACAATATACGGCTAGGGCTTAGAGGAAAACATCATTCACATCATTCTAGAGCTCCCTACCCAGCAGATTTTGCTTTATAGCCATTGACTATTTCTATTTACTCACCAAATGGCTCATAGCAGCAGGCTATAGGAGACTAGCTGGTGATGAGGGCAGCCTGCCCGTTCTCTGCATCACATGTAAAGATAATGATGCCATTTGTATGCCACAACATACAAATGGGTAATTAGTTTATCACCCATTTACCATTGAATGATAAGCTAATACAAAGCCCTGGAGATTTCTCTTCATGCATAATCTGAAGGATGCTGCATGGTCTTCCACATAAACCATATTCATCTACATGCTTTTTTCATGCATTGCAAGGTAGGATGTGGAATGTTCTACATCCTTGCATATGTTTGAAGCCTTCTAAGCTTATAAAATCTCTTACTTCATCTGGTATCCAACCATTTGGACTTTCCAGGTCCTCAGAGTACTGAGAGTGCCACTTTTTAATAATGAAAATAGTTCGAGAACTGAAGGACAGCATGAAGGATTGCACACATGGGGTCTTTTTCTCTCCAAATATTGCTCTAATCAAAACAAAGACTTAAAAAAAAAATGTCCTTCTGAAGGTAATTATGGTCCTGAGGTCACAGTTAAGTAGCAGGACATCAACAGTTAACAGTGCAGAACCTGGCTCTTCCTAAACTGGTGTGAATTGATAGTAAAGCCAGAGATGTCAAATGCATGACGCTGATGTGAAACCAGCATGAGTGAGAGTAGAATCAAACCTCTGGTGAATTATTGTAACTCTGAACTTCTCTGATTTTGGCAGGTTTATGGCAAGTTCCTTACAATATTTTAACTCAGTGTTTTTGCATATGTGTGTTTAACGTCCTGTCTATTTGAATGCTGCGTAACCACAGCGTGCTCCCCAGGGGCATCCCTCCTACATATACATGAAGTTCTGCTTAATGTTTCACTTGGATTTATTTGAATCTTTTATTATTACAGTACTGAATGAATTCTTGCATTAAAAACACTTGTCCCAGGGATTTCACCAAAAGTTGGAGTTTTTTCTTTTTCAATTACTTCATCACATGGAGGCATTGACAATGGAGATACAACTCATTGCTGCAGAGATTCTGAGAAACTACCCATAAGACATTTAATAGTCAATTAAACACATATAAAGCCAAGTGTTGTCAGGTCATACGCGAACGCTTTCTAGCTTGTATGGATTAAATTTGGGAGAAAAAAGTCTTTTGAAACATCTTTTCTGGTGGACTAATTTTCTGAATGGAAATGGAGAGTGTTTCTGAAAAATGTGATATGATCAGCAGATTTAAAGCATTTATAGTGTTCAGCACCTCACAAACCAGAAGTTTTAATGTATTTTTTTCCCCAGCTTTACATAGAAAATATAGCTACACTAATTCTCAGGTCAACTTAGGTCATTTTGGAAAGGACGACATGGCTGCTCTGAAGTCCACAAATTTGATCAATTAAAATAATTTATCAAGTTTGACTAATTTCATCTATTCTGCGTAGGTAAAACCTGTGTATGGATGAAGAATGGAAGTCTTCTGCTGGATCTCTGCATGCTTCTGGGAGGCCCTATGATACCTATTGGCAGTTTCCATCCGTACTGACAAATATGCCAGGTTAAGGCATTCTTCTGCTTGTGAGAGTCATTGATTTGGCTCATTGCTCCAGCCATGGGACCTTTCTCCCTATCACAGACAACACAAGCCTTTGATTTCTGCACTGTCATGAGACATGTACATATGGCTAACTAGACAGCGAGCTAATTGCATATGGGGTTTGTAAATCAAGTTGGCAAATCTGAAAGGTTTCACTTAGCAAACTGTGTTTCTCTTATGTGTTGTTTTTAATTTTTTTTAAATTGGGAAAAAAATAAAGAGTCTATTTTAATAAGAAAACACAAATTAGTCAATTTTACTGTCAGTGAGATGGTCATTTAGTAACCTGCTAATTTAAATTAAACTGAGAGATAGCAGGAGGGAAGAGCAGAAGTAGCTCAAAGATGTGACCTTCCTACAGTATCTGAGAAAAGAGTCTGACGAATCAGTGCTCTCATCAACATTACCCCAAAGAGAAAGGCATTGCTCTAAACTCGGCAATGATACTAGATAAGGAAGAGCTCATATAAGCAGCAGGAAACCAGACTAGCATGTTTTCTAGCTTTCGCAGGCCTAGAAAGTGAAATATCCTTAGCCCAAGGAGAGTACACAAGGAGCAATGCTTTTTGCATCACTTTTAACCACCTGCTTTTGTTCACTATTGCAGAGCAAAATGATGGTTTTGCCTCAGTTCATTGACACTATCACAAAGACACCATCAAGTCACACTTTAGAGTCCCTGCCTCTTTTCTGGTTGAAGTTTAGGTCATGCTGAATGTCCAGATCCTCTCTGTAATCAGCAGAGAGCAACAAGCACTTCCCCAGGATGATTATTCCATCCTAAATGAAACGGCTGAAAGAGATAGGCTGACAAACCTTTCAGGTGTACCGTGCCGTCCACTGAGTATAGATGGATCCTGCATTGCTAGCCTATCCTTGAAAACAACAACTGAGAGGAACCACATAGTGGTTAATGCCAGACCAACGGACAGTTCTCCTCCGGATACTGCCAAAAACCCTGGCAGGAGGTGACCTGAACTGTCCCACCAGTGTAGGTGTGACAGATAAATAAACCACCAATGTTAACTGGGCTTTTTTGTTTAGAACTGGGCAAAGTCCCAGCACCCTGAGAAGAAAAGAACTGTTCTTGTCCAGCCTGGTCTAGATTCCCAAGGGAGAGGTTTCATTAGGCATTAGGTTTTCAATAGGCAGAGGGAACTTGAAGTGCATTCTGAACAGGCCATTTTCCACTCCAAACTCCAGGTCTCCACTCAGCCAGTCATTGGATTTCCCAGCTGCTCTACTAAAAATAAATTGATGAAAATGAAAACTTTCTTTTGGCAAGGATTTTGACAAGTGCCTAATGTAGACCTGTGCTGATGCAGTCAATGAGTAATAATATCAGCATAGCCAGTTATGGGAGAGGTTTATATTTTTCCTCTCTCTTTTTCCTTAGGAAGGGGGAGGGCTGCACTGTAGCACATTATTTACAGTACAACATGATTCAATTGCCAGAGGGAGAAAAAAAGTCAACCCATTGTTTGAGGACTATACATGGATTGAACATTAAGAAGTAAATTTCCCTGCCTGAAAAATGTAACCCCTCCCCTTTTCCTTTGGCACGGCTTCATCTGGAAGTTTTACATCTGAAACTTTGTTTCCAAAGGCAGATCAAAATCCCTGCTCAGGTCAGACAGAAATGAAGGCCATCTCTGTTGCACCCTAAAGAAGGACTTTTTCTGCCTTATGGAGTATGAAAGCTGCAAGAGGAACTGAAACACTACTGAGTCAGGATCTTGCATATTTTTTCTTTAAAGTCCCTTTGAAAGGTTTTTAAAGTGACTGTTATAAACCCAAAGAAGACCAGCTACCTGCAGAGTGATGGGGTGTGCTCGGCCTCATTATTGCCATCACATCCTGTGCCAAGGCCTCTCGGAGCTGCACTCTCTACTATTGAGATGCACAATTCTACATGCTTGGGTAGCCATCCTTAAAACTGTTAAAAGTGGCAACCATGAAATAATAAAAACAAAAAGTAACTTGAAAGCCTGGAAAATGTTTGACAAGCCTCACAGTTCTCATCTTGTGAGAACATGTACCAGCATGCGCTGAGGACAGACAGAATGAGATCTCTTCTGTAATTCTGAAACCCTTTTGAAGGATGAGGAAAAAGTGTTAGAAAACCTTTGTTACACAGTTTTCAAAATCAAATTATGGTTTACTTGTGGCATACTTTGTTCTAGGCAGTAGCATAAAAGCTGAGTAATTAGTTGGAAAAAAATACTTCTTTTTTTTCCATCAGTTTAGAGAGAGTGTTGAGTCTGCCAAAATGAATGAAGCATCATATGCAAACGTGAATGCATTGTTGAAGTACAGCTTGCTGAGCCTGGTTGCAAGTTCCCAGAGAGTGCTAATAAAATACCTGCCTAGTAATATCTAGGTCTTGTCGTAATATCTGACTTGGTATTGCAAGTCATCCTCACTGTTTGCAAAAAATGGCTACATGAAGGAAGCATTTGTTTTTTACATAGCCATTAATGAACATTTCCGGATTTATTTTAATCAGTGCTGCTTTCTCTAACTGAATTACAAGTGCAAAAACAAGATTGTGGTCATACCATGTTTAAACAGGGAAAGTTTCAAACATGAAGCCACATCTATTATTCAGCACCATCTTCTACAAACATTAAAAGATACCCTTTTGAACTTTTGTGGTTATTTTTGACAAAAGACAAAGCTTCTTCAGGTTGAATTTTACTCTGAAACCAGGGTGTGAGTAACAATTGCATTGCTTTGTGTGTGGTGTAGTGTTACTGCTTGCTAATCTAACAGTTCAGCACTAATGGAACCAGTAATTACATTCTCTTTTTCCTCCTCTCCCTTTGCTTCTCTCCTCCCACCCCTGAGCACCACTAGACAATCCATCCCCTTCACTTGCTCAAACACACTGGACCTTTTACTGAGCTATTGATCTTCTGTAAAGTAGTATAAAACAACCCAGTCATCAGAATATCAGTTTCTGTCAGTTAAGAGAACAGATCTGCTCAGAAAGGGACCTGATGTGCCACAAGGGCGGATGATGGTAGTGGAATGATGTAGGTAGAAGTAAAGGAGGAGGAAGAGAGGGAGGGCTTAGACCACCCCAGCTACAGCCCTTAAATTAATTCAGCTGTGCTATCTACCTGTGTACTATGTGCAGCTATGCAGAGATTTGACTCAGAAGGTCTTCTCTGCAGTCATGTTGGAAATTAATGGAAGAATAGATGCACTTAAAATCAGGGTTAAGAGGTTACATTGTTTGCATCTTTAGGCATTTAAGAACTTTGGAAATCTGTCTGGATTCGATTAACTTTAATTTCAGACTCATGTTCAACCTTAAGTAAGAGTGTAGTCTCCCAGAGTCCAGTGAATCTGCTAATCTGCTTCCATTTTAATGCATACTTATGTTCTTTGCTCAGAACGGGGAGAGGAAAGGACCTGATAAAAAATTAATAAACACAGATTAGCTGTGTGCACCAATTCTTTTCTGTGCTGTATCAGCAACCCTGCCTCACAGTTTTCCTATCCATTATCAAACAAGGTTTTCTTTAGACTGAGATAGATGTGAATTCAGAGATGAAACTTAAAGGTTGGTAAAAAGCCTGAAAGTAGCTTGAGGGAGATAAAACTATTCTGAATAATTATTTTTCTAGGACTATCCCAAATATATGTAAAGGTAGAGAAGTCACTCACTCTCCTTATCTGTAAGGACAAGAGTTCAGGTGATGGAAATCGGAGCTGAAAATCGTGTAAGAGTAAAGTCATGAGAAGTCAGGATTATTGTACCATGGGGGATTCCAAATCATGACACTTTATTCTGTGTCCCATTGGTAAGAAAATGAAATTAAAATGCACCTGCCCAGCCAAAACACTGAACTGTTCAGGGTAAGTGGAATTGACAATTTCACTTTGACTTCATTTATTTGAATTATCTGTTTTGATTTATAATCTAAACCCGGACTAACATAGAAATGTTTTATGTATGGCAACAGTACCTGAGACAAGACATTCTCATCGTAACAATATAATGAGATTCTTATTGCTATTTTTTTTTTTTTTAATATTTTCAGATGAAATCACTCTTTTCTGAAAGAATAAATTTGACAGTCCCAACTGAAACATTTGGCTTGCATTATCTCTGACTTGCACTTATCTAATTTAGTAATGATGCCGTAAAGCCACCTGGGATAAAATCTTGAAGCTGAGAAGGGAATATGTGAAAAGAAATGATCTCTTTGCTGTACCTATTGGTATTGACTAGCTCTTGATCTTACCACAGTGGCAGTTAAAGTCTTCACCTATCAGCAGTTATTTCTTGTCTTTATTTCTGAACTGGTGGCTTTTTCATCATTCTGTACCTTTCAGGACTTCTTCTATCTGCTTAAATAGACCTTAGGGCTCCTCCACCCAGTGCTGTGAGTGACAGAAGGAAGAAATAGCTGCAATTTCTAAGAATGTGATCACCAGTTCTACCACATGGCACAAAATAAATTCTCCTTTCTCTCTCTTTTATTTTTTGTACTTTTTGGAATGTTTTTTTCTGTTTTTCAGTGCTTTCTCTTCTCACACATGTGGCTAATATGGAATATTTTAAGGGGCATAATTGTTGATTCATACAAAGACATCAGAACTTGCTTTCTTTGACCAACTGTACTCAAGCACACAGAATGATCAGTTGCCAAGACTCCAGTGTTATCCTTCACTGGCCAAACTCAGGAGGGAAGAGGATATTCCTTTTTACTGGCAGAACCATCTGAGGCATTCCAGCTTTATGAATGAGGCTCACCTGAATATAAAGAAAAAAGGTTCCATCCCCTACAAGGTAGGCAATCGTACTACCTTATTTTGGAGACTTTAGTGGGATTGTAAATAACCATTCAGAAATGGAGGTAAAGAATGAACTAGAAGCATACAAAAAAAGTAAAAGTAAGTTCCTTCTCAGTGACTCTTTTGCACATAAATAGCATTTACTGAGCACGGAGATTAGCACCTCCCTGACGCTACTGCTGGGGTGCAGATATGATGCTTTCGCTGTTGCCTGCTCAACAGGAGGAGGTTGACTGAGCAGAAACATTTTGGTAAACTCATTTTGCCACATCTCATGCACCTTTTTGCAGTAGATCTGCAAATGCTTTTATAAAGGCTTCAAATGCAATGCAAAAAAAGAGAAAATATTTGATTGAAGACCTGTAACATGGAGATGCTCCCAAATTTTATCACAGTGTCTTTTTAATTCCTTACAAACACTTTCTTGCAGAAAGAAAGTTTAAGGCATTCACTTTTGCCTTCATGCCCTTCTGTACCCCTTTTCCTCTCTCTCTTCAGCACTAACCTTTTTTAAACCATGTTTGTTCAAGTGTCTCAGAACTTAAACATCAATACCAGCTTTGTAAAGATAAACAGCCAGGTAAGGGAGAAAGATCCCACAGGACTGTACCCACAACATTATAAGATATAAGAGGATTCACATGTTGTGAGAGATGTGCAACCAATGTACAAACCATGCTGAAAACCCTGAGCAGCACCCATACCTCTGGAGATGTCAATCAGCCAGTAAGCCAGTTTTAATCTTCCTGGCTCTGTTCATTTATGCAAATAAAGCTGACTCATACTTCATGAAGCAATAGAATCACAGGATCATTTAGGTTGGAAAAGATCTTTGAGATCATCAAGTCCTACCTGGTCTGCCTGGTGCCTGAACATGATAAATCCACTAAGGATGAGCTTATCAAGTTAGGACCACCAGTTTCAGTTTGATGGGGACAAATCTGGAATACAGATGCCAGGCTTCTGATTTGACAAAAGCTCTTGCTCTATTTTAACATGGGTTCAAGCAAAAACCCATTGCTTAGCTCACAAAAGGGCTAAATATTTGGACATTCATTTAACCTGGGGGAAAACCTACTTGCAATGTGTTGCTCAGTGCTTGATTTCCACATTCACCATGAGACCATATGCAAGGGTTGGCTCCATGTGGGTTAGTGAGGCCTTACTGAACAAGATTTGCCAGCTAAATTGCATCTTATGGAAGAACATACAGTTGATATCTGTCTTAGAATCTCTGTCGGATTCAAGTGCCTATCTATGTGCTTACATAAAGCTCTTACTTTGTGTGAAGATTCACAAAACCATATGCCACATGAAGCACCTGAGGCCGTCCCCCCTTCCTCTGCCAAGTTTCCACTTCCTCTGGATACATAAGACCCATGTTCCTTGCAAACAAGATCTGAAGGAACAGCACTGATGAGTGTCTAGGTATGGCAGTGCAGCACGGTGTCAAGTAAGCATGGAAACATGGTTTTGGATTAAAAGTTGCATCTACCTAAGGAGGGCTCAGAGGGAGATGTTAACTGTACATTACACGGTAGACTTTTGCAAATTACATTTGCAGAAAACTAAAGGTCACATTGTTTAGCTGAGTCTTAATCCATCACCATGAACAAGGCATTGATTACTGCCCTGGACTACATTTATTTTTAATTCCATTAGTGGTATAAATGACAGTTTCTCTATTTGCCTCTTCTCTTGATACATAGCAATGAGAATGGCAAATTACCTTCAGATTCAAAGTAACTGAAGAGATAAGCTTCTTTCCATGCTCTTTAACAAAAAACCACCCTTCCTAGTCTTAACTAACCCACAAACATTCTGACAAACTCCTGAAATTGTGTATTAATGGCCTAGAACAGGGCTGGGCATCTAATTTAAACTCCTTGGCCTCAACCATAGGAAGCTTACAAAAAGACACTGGCACCTCAAAAGGCAGCCTGTGTCCCCTATTTCCAGCCTTAAGCTGCTCAGTTGTGCTATGGAGTAGCCTAAAATCATGCAGGTTTAAGGACAGCAGTTCAACTTGTTGCTTTTTGAGTCTCATTCACTGATCATTAAGGTGTACTCCTTCTCCCTCTCCCGAGCGAATTGAAAAAGTGGGATAAAAGTGGGAATGAGTCACTGGTGAAAGAAGTTGCTAATTGGGGCTTAAATGCCTGAAGTAGGAATTTTAGCAGTTTTAGCAGCCTAAACTATGCGAAACTAATTCCATGCTAAGCAATGTGAAGCTAATTGCATGGGGATAGACAGCAGAGATCTGTCCAAAATTGCCTCATTAGTCCTGCGAGCATCCCTGTTTACCTCCTCTACTGTACTCAGACTACAGACTCCGGGTTTTAGGACAGTCTGAGGTGTATTTCCACCTTCAGCTGGACACCACAGGAGTACGCAAAGGATGAATCACCACTTTAGGTAGTAGCTGTCTAGCAGGATCTGTATGTGGGCTCAAGTGCTCTCTTGACTCTCAGGGGCAGTTAAATGCCCAAGGGACTTTTTAAGACTCCATTAGTCCCTAGTGGCACATGTAGTTACCTGAATACCTTAATGAATCTCTTTGTAAATTAGAAGAAAATGAAAATCAAATTCATTAACGTTTGCAAAATGCTTTATGACTGATAGGTGCATCAACTGTTATTACCCTGAAGGCAGAGCTACTCTTTATCACTGCCTCCAATATCTAGGCTGGTTTTACTTGGCAGGATTTAAACCTAACGGTTCTTATCACATAAAGAGAAAGAAAGTGTCATCAGAACTGATTGAACTATATATTGGCTACGTTAAGTTGTAATGGCTGTCAAAGATAAATGCAGGGGTGGCTTATCTTGTTTCCTAATCATCTTCAGGTGTAATGCTGTCATTCATTTTGTAAACTCTCTCTTTGTATTTAAACCCAGGGGAGACCACAAACTGAAAAATGTGCTTTCGGTCTATTTCTGCTTTCTATTGGTCTGTTTGTGGGAATAATCTTTTCAAACTCAGTGACCACAAATGAGATTATGTTTATACAAAATTTCCTGTGAAAGCACGGAGGGGACTTGTCACCCTTCTCTGATGGGTTAACAGCATTTGCTGTTGCACATTGGGTCGTCTTGTGCAAGCCTGAACTGCCCTTACTTCTCCCAAATCTCTGCAGGTTCATGGGAGCTTGTCCTGTAGATCTGTTTAGCTTAATCACCCTGGGCACCTTAATGAGATCCACCCTGCCTCTTCATGTGTAGATAAGGAGACACTCTTCCATTTGTTACAGTAACGGAATCATAAAATCATAGAACAATTAAGGTTGGAAAGGGCCTTAAGCTCATCCAGTTCCAACTCCCCTGCCATGGGCAGGGACATCTCCCACTAAAGCATGTGGCCCAAGGCTCTGTCCAACCTGGCCTTGAACACCACCAGGGATGGAGCATTCGCAGCTCCTCTGGGCAACCCATTCAGTGCCTCACCACCCTTACAGTAAAGAACTTCTTTCTTACATCCAATCTAAACTTCCCCTGTTTAAGTTTGAACCCATTACCCCTTGTCCTATCACTGCAGTCCCTAATGAAGAGTCCATCTCTGCATCCCTATAGGCCCCCTTCAGATACTGGAAGGTTGCTATGAAGTCTCCACGCAGCCTTCTCTTCTCCAGGCTGAACAGCCCCAACTTTCTCAGCCTATCTTCATACAAGAGGTGCTCTAGTTCCTTGATCATCTTCTAATCCATCAGTGGGAAGGGAGCGAGAAGGGGCTAATCCAGCTCTGCTGCATCTGTGGTCATGGGCTTCAATGGACAAGCTGTCCCTGAAGAGGACAGCAAAATTGGTGGGTTAAACATGAACCAAAGAAGGAATCCCCCACTCTTCTCTTTTTTTAATTCCCCAGAGCAGTGGTGCTTCTGGATACTCCCTTACCTTCCCCTAAGAATATGAAAGAAACTCTCAGTCAGGTTTATCCTAATAACAAACCAGTGAAGGAAGGAAGTAATCTTAGTATTCCCATTGTATAAATAGGGAACTGAGGCTCAAAAAGTGGGGTGTATCATGTCTATTTTTATGCATTTGAGCATTTGGTCTAAGCCGGTTATTTGGGCTCCCTCTGTAGTTGATGGAAGGTAGGCAATTCCAGATAGCAAACATCGCTTTTCTTCTTAACCATTTAATTTAGCAGTGGGAGAGTTAGCCTTTGCCTAATCCCTTCTGGGATCATGGGCTAGGTGGAGAAGGACTTCGGTTTCAGACTGTGTGGGTGTTCTCAGCGTCTGCCTAAAATATTCTAATAAGATCACGGCCCTCACAAAATGCTGGTTTAGCTGCTTTGCTTTGAAACCCCAGCCAGTGGTGTATTATCTCTTTTGCTTCATAGCCCACTGGTTTGAAGTCATTTAGGAAGTGAAAGCTCACAGTTCAGCCCTGAGAGAGCCTCGTTTTATCCCTCCTAGAAACATGACCTAGATACCTTACAGCTCTGCTGGGTAGAGATGTGCTACCACATGAATCACAGAAAAGTTTAAGAGTGGAGGCAGAGTCCTTGGGGGATAAGGAGCAAGATGGGACACTCCCAAATCCAGATTGCTGTAAACAGAAGAGAAGAAGCTGCATCTCTCCAAGCTCATTCTTCCAAAGAGAGGAGGGAGGTACCATTGGGAAAGAAGATCACTGGAGGTAATTTTAAACATCAGAGGTTTTGTCAGCCAGTTCTGCTTCCCTGGACAGGCTGGATAACCACTGAGGCTATCAGAGCTTTCAGGCTGATTCATACAGCACTGTCTCAAAAGCTTGGTTTCTTGGATTTATTTTCCCTTTCTCTTTTGCTGGCTATCTTTTGATAGTTAAAGCAATTGTTGGAGAAAATAGAGAAGGGAAGAGAAGAGAAGAGAAGAGAAGAGAAGAGAAGAGAAGAGAAGAGAAGAGAAGAGAAGAGAAGAGAAGAGA
>JAOEHX010024160.1:0-10047 GCA_025448015.1 Bolborhynchus lineola | reverse complement strand
ACCCATTACCCCTTGTCCTATCACTAGGACTCCTATCACTTCATTGTCACCCTAAGGAAGAGGCCCTCCCCACCATCCCTATAGGCCCCCTTCAGATATTGGAAAGCTGCTATAAGGTCTCCACGCAGCCTTCTCTTCTCCAGGCTGAACAGACCCAACTTTCTCATCCTATCTTCATAGGGGAGGTGCTCCAGTCCCATTATCATCCTCGTGGCCCTCCTCTGCACTTGTTCCAACAGTTCCATGTCATTCTTACTTTGAGAACACCAGAATTTTACACAATACTCCAAGTGAGGTCTCACAAGAGCAGAGGGGCAGGATCACCTCCATCGACCTGCTGGTCACACTCCTTTTGATGCAGCCTAGGATATAGTTGGTTTCTGGGCTGTGACTGCACAGGGAAGCCGAATTGTGTTCAATTTCTCGTCAACCAACACCCCCAAGTCCTTCTCCGCAGGGCTGCTCTCAATCTCTTCTCTGCCCAATCTGTAGCTGTGGATTACCCTGACCCAGGTGTAGAACCTTGCTCTTGTCATGGTTAAACTTCATCAGGTTGGCATCAGCCCACCTCACAAGCATGTCAAGGTCCTTCTGGATGGCTTTCTTTCTCTCCAGTGTATCAACCGAATCACCCAGCTTGGTGTCATTGGCAAATTTGCTGAGGGCGCACTCAATCTCACTGTCCATGTCACTGACAAAGATGCTGAACAAGATCGGCCTCAAGACCGATCACTGAGGGGCACCACTTGTTACTGGTCTCAAACTGGACACTGTGCCATTGATCACAGCTCTTTGCATGCAGCCATCCATACAGTTCTTTATTCACCAATTGGTCCATCCATCAAACTTGTGTCTCTCCAGTTTAGAGACAAGGATGTCAGATGTCATTAGTTTAGGGGTGCTACTTAACTTTTCTTATTGCTTTGGGGATCCCTGTATAAGTGCTGTTGCCATGTGTCACCACACCTCTCTGAAGCAAGTATCTGCCCAACACATACTGTTGCATAATGGCTCTTTTAGAAGATTGAAGTGTCATTTTAGAAATAAGGAATTGAGGACTTCATGATGTTCCCATGATGTTTTCTTTAAAGCCGTTTAGTTTACTAGGGAAGGAATTTACATCAAGGAAGATGTAAACTTCTTATGATGAGGGTGTTGATAGAAGGACTGCTTTCCGTGGAGGAGTTACCTGCAGTAAATGTTCATAGGCTGTCTATAGGGAATATTAAAGTGCTTTAATGACTGGAGTGTAAGGACAAAGAAAAGGAAGGAATGTAAGTGCATGTTAATGGCAAAACCAAACCAAAATAATATGATAAAACACCACAGACATTTGCACACTTCTGACATGATGTTAACGTTAGACCTGAAAGCCAGCCAATAGGCAAAAATTCTGCATAGACTAAGAAATGCTCCCTACGAAAGTCCATAGAACTGTAACATATTCCTCCAAACTTATTTTTTTGTTTGTATTTACAAAGCAAACATAAGATTTAGAGACCCCTACCAAAACTCAGTTGCTCAGATATGACTTATGAAATGTCAATAACTGTGAATATACTCTAAAATGAAGCAAGACAGAGCATGCTTCTGCTGCATCATTTGTACTGAAAGCCTGATGGTTGTGGGGGGAAAATATGGGGTCAGTATCCACATGATGAGGCTGAAATACAAATCAAATGCTTTCATGTTGCCTACTCAGCAAGACCATACTTTGTATTTTGCGACATGAAAAATCAGTCCGTGTTGCTTATCAGCACTGCAGCATTGATTATCCAGAGCACAGGCAAGCTGTTTAAAGGTGAAAGGACAACAAAAAACCTCCTAAAAAAGGCAAGAGACAGCAAACAAATATATCTCATTGGCTTTTAGGAATATAAGTGTCTCAGTGAGTGACACATCATCGCATGTGAGTGGGACATGGAGCTCAGGCAGGTTAATATTTTTGTTCTTATTACCTAGGAAGTAAATTCAGATTTTGTACATCTTCTGTGTCAGATGGAGCTATTTCAATCTAAACAAGGTGGAGACAGGTCTATCCCCTCTAGCACCTTTAGGAAGAGCATAAATAAAACTCTGCAACATACTCCCTGCAAAGTCTTATTCCTGTTTCCTTCACGGCTACAGAAAACAGTGTCCTCTGCACACATACATACAGTCTCATATGTGAAATAACCAGGGAACCATTCACCAGGCAAAGTGGATGTCAGGAACCCTGTCAGAAAGAAAGGGTTCATCCATCTCCTGTGCCCAACATTGGACCCTTGAGCCTAGAACCAAGCAGGCCATCATTTGCAGGACTGCAGAGTCCCTGCCTAGTCTGCAGTCTTAGCCTCCAAAGCCAGCGAGCACTGAGAGACCACTAACTCACTCTGGACATAGAAACTTGCTTACCCATTTTTTCTTGCATGGTACAGAAACACAAATCTCTTCAATAATGCTACATTACTGCCATGGGTATAAGAAGACATCCTCAGCATCCAAGCAGAAGCTATAATGGTGTGAGCCAGCTAACTCCCTCAGGCACACCAAGCCAAGCAGGAACACTATCCATCTTAATTTAATTTTAGGCATCACAGAGTGGAGATTTTCTTAACTTTTGTTTCTACCTTCCTTATAATCAGCCACAAAAAACCTGCAGTAATCCTGGTTACACATTACTATGTTTTCCTTACTGTGTTTCCTGATGACTATTCCCAGCGCAGTGTACATTAATCCTTTTCAAAACAGGCCTTGAGATCACTCTAGAGTATAAGAAGGTTTGCTTTTTTTCCTTAAGGGAGAAATGCAGATGATCTCCTTCCAAATACAGATCAATCAACTTTAAAGAAATCTGTATTGGATTGTTCCTTCTTTTTGCTTAGTTACCTTTGAAATAAGAAAACAACATCTACATATCAGTTTGAATGCTGTTGCAGTGATTGCCCCCCATTAAAAGTACAACTCGGTAAGTATGGAAGAATGCAGGTGAGAAGAGACTTTCAAAACAAAAAGAGTTCTTTGTGTTCTCACTAGCAAAGGGGAAGGCAAGAAACTTCTGGAGGAAAAAAGCAAAGCATCTCTTCACTGTAGGTCTTCTCTCTACCTTATAGAATTATAGAGAATCATAATTTTCTATCAGTGCTTATCCCAGGCAAGTCCTTCATAGCGTAACTTCTAGCCTGTGCCTCACCCCTAACCCCAGTAGCACCCCTCAGCTGGTGATGCAGGTTTCAATGTCTTTCTGACTGAAGTCATTGGGAGTTTCACCTGAACAATATCATAGCAGGCAATGGAAGCCAAGGGCTCCTACAGACAAAAGCACTATAAACCAACACAGTAGACATTTCAATTGGCTCAGACACTTCATAGCACCAAAATTGACAGAATTCTATTAGCTTATGTGGAATCCTCTTTGTTAATACCCTGACAACTTAAGTTTCTCATTTCAAACTCATTACCCAATCACAACTATGTTTCTCCAGTGTCCAGTGTTTCTCCACCCTCATTGCAAATAATTTCTTTGTTATATCTAGTCTGAATCTCCCCTCTTTTAGTTTAAAACCATTATTCCTTGTCCTATTGCAACAGGCCCCACTAAAAAGTCTTTCCCCATTTTTCTCATAGGCCCCTTTTAATTACTGAAAGGCTCCAACAGGGTATCCCTGGAGCCTTCTCTTCTCCAGGCTTAACATCCCCAACTCTCAGCCTGTGTTCATAGCAGAGGTGCTCCAGTCCTCTGATATTCTTTGTGTCCCTTCTTTGGATTTGCTCCAACAGGCCCATGTTTTTCCTGAGCTGGGGGGTTCCAGAGCTGAACACAGTACTCCCGGTGGGGTATCACGAGAGTGGAGCAGAGGGGGAGAATCATCTCCCTTGGCCTACTGGACACTGTTCTTTGGATGCAGCCCAGCATACAGTTTGCTTTCTGAGTCGCAAGTGTACACTGCTGGCTCATTGTCCAGCTTCTCATTCACCAGTACCCTCAAGTCCTTCTTCTAAGGGCTGCTCTCAACCCCTTCATCTTCTATTCTGTATTGATATCAGGGGTTGCCCTGACCCAGGGACAGTACTTTGCACTTGGCCTTATTGAACCTCATGATATTCACATGGGCCCACTTCTCAAGCTTAAGTCCAGATCCCTCTGAATAGTATCCATTTACTCAGGTAGGATCAGGTTTCTGATGCATTCATCTTGTTTGGTTAATATTGGAATTATAGCTGCTTTTTCTCAGTGTCCTTACCCAGTAGGCTGTCCATAACATGCAGAGATGAAAAGCCTGAAGCTCACAGCTCTCCCACAGCCCAGGACACAGGCTGATAGGAACTAGTCAGACAGGCAGGCAGGAAACATGAGGATATTTTATCTGAGATTTTTTTCCCATCATTAACTACATCTTGAAGTGCCCAGAATCACAATGTAAACATGCAGTAGGGATCTAGAATTAATCTTCTGTATATGCCATATGGAAGACTTGTAAAATTTATAGAAACAGGTCTTTGCATGTTAAACTGAACCAAGTGGGTGTCAAAATGACTATGTCTATGATTCAGTTTCATAGCAATAGAAAACATTCCAGCAAACTATCATTGCTGTTTGTCAGGGTAGATCTTTCCTGAATGCTAGACAGAGGCTTCGTCCAGGGTTTGACTGCAGAACAACCACAACTGCCCTGGAGCGATCTTTGCAGTCGCACAGTCTCTGTCTTCCTGCTGGCAGCACAGCACCCAAAGGGAGGGGCTGCCAGGGACACATCTGTGCTGTGCCCCCACCTCAGCCCCAATTGCAGTCATTTCTCTTCTTTGTTGCAGGTGTTGCCTCTGGACACAACAGCTTCCCAAGAAAGGCAGTGCTGTGCCCATCCACTCACCTCTACACCTCATTTCTGACTTGCCTGGCTGCTATTTGGCTAGACCCCAGATCTGCTTCCCTTACAGCAGTCATTGCCATTTTCATCAGTTCTGCCCTCTCCCCCACCAACCCTTCCTCCTGATGTTCTTGAAGACAATTTCATTATGCAACTTTCCAAAGCTCTTGGGCAATCTGCTTTCATTCTCCCACTTTCCTTTCCTTATCAGTATTTATACTCTCAACTCCAGCACCTCATTCTTTATACATGACATGTCCTTCTTTCTAATGCTTGATTACTTTTTGCACTCACTTATTCAGAATGACCTTTTTCACTCCTGGTGTATTTATCGTTAGATGGCTCTCATAACCCTTGGGCATATTGTCATTTATCTTTCAACCCATTCAATTTCCTCCCCATCCAATTCAGCTCTGCTTAGTATCCTTTTTGTTCCTCCAAATACTGTGCTGCTAAAAGCAAAGCATTTTAAATACTAAAATAAATAAATAAATAGTAATAATTAATTGTTGCCTAGCAGCTTCCCTACTATAATGTTTCCAGTAGTTGCATTTCCATAGATAAAGAATCATCAGATGCTTTTGATAAGAAAGACTTAAATGCTAGATTGAGGAAAAAAGCAGCAAGGCAGGAACCGGAGTATGACACAATAGAAGGGCTGGGAGGACAGCACAGTTGATGCCTGTGCCATTCAGCTGCCAGTGCAGTAGATGGCACAGAAATGTCAAATAGTATCAGTCCCCAGAAGAAGATTACGGCAAGAACTGATTAATTTTAGAGAGAGTCTGAATACAACTTCTGGATCTTGATAACCTGTGATGTTTTTGAAGCAAAACTTCATGAAGTGGTGCAATCCTTAAATCCATTCCTCACTTCTCTCATGTATTATGAAGGGACTTAGCCGCACCCTAAACTGGAAACCATATTGTTTGGTTTGTTAATGCATCTTATTCTATTTACATCTAGCTAAATCTGCTGCTAATACCCTGGTTTAAAAGTTACTTCATGAAAAATAGACTAGATTTTTAATGACAATGGAAGCATCTTTCACACCACAGACAGATCCCCAGAACCAAACTTGTTGGCAGTTTTAATGCCTTCAGTATTTTTTCTGGCCATGATAGACAATAATTTCTTAAGTCCATTTGCAAAGGCTGACTACAGAATGGACTCCAAGAGCTGGCAGCATCTCCAATGAGTCAGTCGACACTGCTTTTTTGTTCTGTACAGAAAGATAAAATGAAATCCGCTTTTCTTCCACTTTAAAATATAACCTGAACAGTCAGTTATTAAGGCTTTTCCCACTCAACCAAAATGACAAATGCAAAATAGAAGCTATGACTAAGAATAAAGTATCAACCAGCTGTGTTGACTGAATTGCGGTGCAATAACCCATCCATAGCACAGAAAATGCATTTTCAGCACTGTTAAATAGAACAACCTCAAAATATCCATCATCTTGAGTGTATTGTTACATATTTACCTATGGAATTTTATTTCCTGAAAGCAAGCCTTAAAATTAAGACACATAGTAAAACAGATGCACTTGCACAGTGACTGACATCCATCACCAGGATTTTAGTCTATTAGGATAAAAGTGTAGGGGTCAGTGGAGAACATACCCACATTTCAAAAACTGGGCAGGTCAAAACAGTCCTGCAATGCCCTCAGCTGGAAAACCAGCTGTAGGTAAGTCTATGTGATGGTTTGCTGCCACCAAACATTGTTCCTACTGAGCAGCCAAGGCAGTTCAGAAGTCCTACCACCCTGCAGGTCTCTCTTTTCATTTCAAGAGGTGAAGACCATAGTTTACTTCCTCAAAGCCCTAGCAGCAAAGCTTGCCATCTCTTCCTTCTGGCAGGCAATATTTGAGAGACTTTCAATGCTTAAATTAAGCAACATAGGTTAGTGCTCTTCTCTTTCTGTGTTCTTTTTCTGTTTTATTCTGGGCTGGTGTTAGCTGGGCTTCATGAAACACTGCATCCTGAATTTAGCACTCCAGCATTGTGTGCACCTCTCTAGGGCTACTCTTTCAGGTTGCCTGCTGAGTAAGTCATGCACCAGTCATGCATCAACTTGCAGTTACATTCATCTCATCAGGCTTCCCTTTGCAACTACAGGTGATTGATAGCAACTTGTATTTTATTATGAATATAAGTTTAAATAGTGATCTAATCTGAGCTAGGGCTTTAAGCAAGGGCATGTAGTACCTGTGGCTTAGCCAGCAGAGACAGATGTGTGATATGCAGGCAACAGCAAGTCCCATGGTTGTTAGTCCCCTTTTTCTACTCTTACCCTTATACAACAATTTCACTATAACTGGACAGCAGCAGAGAGGAATTCACATGACATTTGCTCTAAAGCACAATGAACAATGATATGCTACAGGTTTCATTCTAAGGCAACTCTGGATGAAGTATTTCATTAGTTCTATAAATACATTTATTTGTCAAATTTTTGCCAATCTCATTAAATAAGCATTTTACCCATTTCATATATTTGGGTTGTATCAGAAGTATTAAAGTCTTATACTGTGTTTCAATGTTTAAATAATACAGTGGGAGCAAAGTACCAGTGTAAAATAATGAAATATTAATATCCTGTTTGGAAACTGTGTGATTCAATCAGTGCTGCACTCATCCACTGGGTTACATGCAAAGAATCTGTCCTCAGATGAACTTGCTTTCTTCCCAAGTATGTTCTGACTTTTTTTTTGGGGAGGGTACACAAGTTATACCCCATGATTATATACTCATTGCTTTTGACCATGGTGTGATGAGGTATGCTAGCCTAACAGAGAAAATATCATGGTTTTCTTTCTCCTGTTTGGTTGTTCCTTTTCTCTGTGTTTTTCATAAACCTTCTCACTCTATTCAACTAGGATCTTTCCTTTATTCAGCTCTTAGTTTATTTCTAGGAAAAAAAAAAACAAACAAAACAACAATGTTGTGTGGTAGAGAAGAAATGAGAAACACTGGTTGGAAGTGGTTCTCAAAGTCAAAGAGGGGACTAAATTTAGAAGCTCATGTGAATGACCCTGTTTTAGCTGCACCCAAACCCAACCATCACTCTGTGGACTCAGGAGCAGTTGGTTACACTATGTCTTTGATTTTGGTACCTAAATGAAGATGCAGATCCACAACTGCAGCTAACTCCAGAGCCATCAGTTCCTAGAGTTTAGAGTGACAGCCACACACTTGTCTTCTCAAACCTTCATGTGGGCTCTAATATGAGATGTTTTCTTCTGTGTCTTCTGGTGACACCTTTTTTCTGTCACACAACTGCCCCTGCATGACATATCCTGACACTGGACAGGCAGAAGCTCAAGGAAACTCTATTTGCATGTTAAAGATTCATAATGGTAGAGGAAGCAAGCTACAGATAAACTACCTTTGTATCCCAATACTAGGTTTCCTCATCTTCAGAGAAAAAACCTGGATCATAAAGACTAAGTGTGGCAGGACATGGGTACAAAGGCAGTGGCAAAGCAGTGGTTAAACTAGGACTTGAAGCAATTCAAGTTCCCTGAGTTGGAGGATTTTCATATGTGTTTTAAACGTAAACTTACTTAGGAATTCACAGACTAATTTTTATAGGTTGAATTATTTAGAAAATACTGTTTCCTCTCAAGAATTCTTCCCTCAGGTAATTGATAAATATTTATAACCTAGACTTGCTCTTAATGAAGATTTTTGCCTGGGAATAACAATTAAGAGTCTTTGTCAAAATCCCAGGTTGAAAATAACTGTCATTCAAATGTTATTGTTTTTGAGTATGTGTAAAATATTGCCTTCCAAGATCCAAGGAAAAATCTTTGTTGGCAAGTTGTTTGAAACAATGCCTAGCCAAATGTGAAGGGGCTTGTCTTGACAGCATACCAATGAAGTGTAACTGGCAATCAGGTGTGACTTGTTTAACAAATTAACAATATGTTTCTCTAATAGTAAATTTGTTGCTCCACATTCAGAATTGAAGATTTGCAGCTACTTAAAAAATCTACAGAGGCTTTCAGCATAATTAAGGTTAAATTCACTTTGAAATTCGTGATGGCCATATAAAGCAAACTAGTAATATTGCATAATTGGAAAATCACACTTTCATGAAATTCTTTAAGCCTTTTGTTAAGGTAACTCATTTATACCTAAAATTAAATGAGAATTCATCACACTATCAGTAAGAGTTGTACCAAATTCTGAGGGAAGCTTTGTGTTTAAAATCAGATATTTTAACCTTATTCTTGATTTGCAAAAATATCTGAAGGAGATGAAAAGGAATTTGAGGTTATACAGATAATCATAATTCTTTCCATGCTACGTTGATTGGTTCCTGTTTGCTAATTCCAAAAATCACTGCAGCATTTATCAACTTGCTGCAAGTGGCCACTTCTGCACTTCTGAACAAGTTTGATCTCATCATAGATTTCTATGCTTACTCAACTAATTAAACAGACGCCTCTGCCCCCACATCCAGGCAACTGAGATGTGATGGCCTCTGTGTCAACAGGTTACCTGTTTCCGTAGCCTACAGTTCCAGGCTCCAAAGAATGGCAAACCTGCAGAAATATTTTATGAGAACCAAAGAATGGAACAGCTTTTCATGGAGCTTCTGCTCCTGAAAAATGCTTCTGTTGATTTTGCTATTGATGTTGGTTTATCTCCAAACATCTGTATGCTATATGGTTTTGAAAGACATAAATATATCTTCTTTCTTTGTAGCAAAGGTGGCCATAATATCGTATACACCTAAACACAGAATCATAGAATAGTTAGGGTTAGAAAGGACCTTAAGATCATCTAGTTCCAAACCCCCTGTCATGGGCAGGGACACCTTCCACTAATCATGCCACCCAAGGCTCTGTCCAACCTGGCCTTGAGCACCATGTTTAGAGAAAATATGACAAGTATTAATAAAACACACCCATAAAGTGTCACCTTCAAATTTCTAGTTTCTAGGCCTTCAGTGTTATATTTAATTCTTTTTCTTAGCAAAACTATTGATTCAATTGGATGTAGATCTTTGAAAAAGCCACCTCCATTTCAACATATGCTTTAGCTTTTTTTAGATAGGCAATAAACCTTATAAAAATTTGTTGAAATATCTGCATTATGGATTGTCGTGGTTTAGGCCATAAATCAGCCACGCAGTTTGCTACATGGAGAATTGAAAGAATGCAACTCCCACAGGTTGAGATAAGAACAGT
>JAOEHX010024159.1:7279-28175 GCA_025448015.1 Bolborhynchus lineola | reverse complement strand
CATTCTAAGCAGTAACCAAAACAATGGTGTTATCAACACTGTTCCCAAGCTGAAAGTCAGGAAAAAAAAAAAAAAAAGAAACACAGCTCTGCACCAACAACCAAGAAGGAGAAAAATGACTGCTACTGCTGAACCCAGGACAGCAAGGTCTCAAAACCTTAAAGGAGAAGGAAAGTATGATCTTCCTCTACCTTTGAGTTTCTTTGTACAGACCAGTTTGAAGACAGCAAAAACATGAGGGCAGTATTTAACTGGTGAGGTACAAAGTCAGCTGGAATTCATGTTCTCTTGGCAGCAGATTGTAGTGTACATGGAAAAAGTTGAGGTACTCTTAAGCTTTTATACACTTCCTACTCTACCCAGCAAGACAGTGAAACCAGCAGGGCTCTCCAGTGATTTAGGCTTACTGAAGACACCCTGGCAGTGACAGTATCAGTAGCTGTCTGGGTGCAGGCAATGAATAGAACTTTTCATGTGCACATAGGAAGTGTGTATCTTGTCTTTCACTCTTCATAGCCGTATGTATTGGTTCCTAAAGCTCAGGAGCTGTGGCACAATTATGCATGTCCAACATCTTCCCTGTGCCATCCTTGCCTAATTTTCCTGCATTTGAGCATTGCTCTTACAGCATTTAAAAACTCCAAAGTTGTACAACTGCTACATTTATCAATTATTACGGCCTGTATCCTGACCCTGTAGACTATAGAGCTATAAACTTCCCTCTTCTTTTAGCTGTAGTTCAGCCTGTACTTTTGTAACTCGAGGTCTTAAGTGTACTTGATCAGATGTGGTTTTCAAAGTAGTAGCAAGGAAGACACAATAGGTTCCTACTGATGTTATCATGATTTTTGTTGAAATATCTACTAACTTACTGATGTAGTTAAAACAATATTACCATCACTAAAAATTCTATTCTTGTGTAAGAGTATGGGGAAAAAGCTATTCTTAAAGTAGACCTTTAGCTAGTGTAAATCAGTACAGTTTCCTACAAATTAAAAGAACTATTTTATTTACTGTGGCTGAAAACTGGGCCTACTTTTGGCTTTGGCTGGCAAGAATACATAACCTCATTACTTCCAAGTTTTTTATTGTGAATATACAATTGACATTGATCTATGTTCATTCACCTTGTATACATTATTAAACACTTGTTTACTAAACAACCTTTACAGTTTAAAAACAGCAACCAAAAACTCCACTGGAAAATACATCAAATCTCAGTATAAAATCAACCTAAGGAGTTTAGCAACAAGGTGAATGAAGTTCATTTAATTAAAAGATTGCTAGAGGGGAGACACTGGCATATCAATTTTTTAAGTTTGTGAAATTAGGCACTGATATGCAAGTTTAAAACTTCCTCTGCCTCTGATTGCAGAATATAACAAATGGGAAGCATTATACATTTATGAATCATTCAATATTTTCCATCTTTTTTAAAACTGCTTTATTAGAAAGGGAAAAACTTTGAATTCCAAGATGTTATAGCCACAGTTAAACAGACATTACCAAAACATATATAAAGAAGTTGTTAGCATACATTTCAACATAAAATTCTAATTGAAACTTCCACACAGTGGGAAGTGGAGGACTAAATTTTATGGCCTGGGGACACATGGAAACTGTTTTATAAGAAACTGCCTTTTTGATAATGAATATTAACTGATTATTTTTTAAGTTCATACTTTGTTAAATAGTTGTCTACCATTGATTTTTAGTTGGAGATTTTTCAGACCTTCATGAAACTTTGAATCTTTTAGTTCCTTAGTAATGGGTATATGTTAAATTATATGTAATGGAAATGTTAAAAAAAATAATAAAAACATAGTCATTTTAACTAATTAGGAGTCACAGTAAAAGAGACATGCCAATGCATTTCCTTAACTCATCTTGAGTTGAAAACATACAGCACATTCAGATTCAAAGGTTTTGGAAGAGTCTACAAAGTCTTTAGCATCACCACAATTGTGAAAAATTCAGTCTTTTGGAATTTTAAGTATTTGTACATTGATGATACAAATGGCCTTTTATGGGTTCACATATAACTGTGTTGTTTTTATTAATATTACTGTTATTATTTATTATTATTGCAGCATAACACCACACTTCTGATAGTTAAGGATTCCTTATCATCTCCATTACATATCCCATTCTTGGAGGGGTTTATGTCTCAGCATTAAAATTCTCTGCAGGCTAGAAATTGGCAAAGGAGCTCATAGTCTGAAGTAATCTGTTTAATGAAAGAAATGGAACAAATCAAACTCTTTGTTTAGAAATATGTTCGAGGAAACCCACTACTCTCTTAAGTAGTTCCTGAAGTTTGTTTCTTATATTTCTATTTTTAAAAAGATTTTGTTATTTAGAAGCAAAGCCATGCACCTGATTCATTGGTCCCTATTCAGTTTTTGCTTGTAGGCTAGGAAGTGATTTACATCCATTCAGACTTGATGCAAAACATTTGTTTTGAATCTATAGTGACTTACACAATGTTTGCATACCTGAATTATGAACATGCAGGACAAAAAGAAATTTGATCACTTGACTCATGGTTAGCCAGTCAGTGTGCTAAAGCTTCTATTTCACGATTTGATCAATTGCACCATGGTGGAACATAGGGCAGAAATCCTGGAAACAATATTTGTTTCTTATTCTCATATAACTATCTTGGTGTGGATGTATAAAGCATTTGATTGAATAAGTTTTCAGTTACATAGGAACACAGAATCATTCATGTTGGACTTCAGGATGCCTCTAGTCCAAACTTTTGCTCAAAGTAGGGTCAGGTGGTGTGCCCAGCCAGGTTTCTCAGAGCTTTGTCCAGTCAGGTCTTGAAATCATCCATGGACAAAGACTGCATAGCCTCCCTAGGCAGCCTGTTTGTCATGGTTTATGTCCAGCTGGTAACTCAGAACCAAGTTGTTCTCACTTTCCACCTATTTCCTCCCTTGCTCCTGGCGGGATGGGGAGGAGAATCAAAGGAATGTAAACCCCATGGGTTGACATAAGAACAGTCCAACAGTCAAAGTATAATACAAAACTACTACCACCAGTAATAATAATGATAAGGGGAATAACAAAGGGAGAGAATATAAAACTAAAAAGGGGAGGGAAAAAAAAACAACAATAAACACAAATGATGCACGATACAACTGCTCACCACCCATCAACTAATACCCAGCTCAATCCGAGCAGCAAATGGGTCTTCCGTGTGGCTCCCCCTAGTTTATATACTGGGCATACCATGTTGTGGTATGAAATACCCCTTTGGCTAGTTTGGTTCGCGCATCCTGTCTCTGTTTCCTCCTGGCTTCTCATGCCAGTACCCCTCCTCACTGGCAGAGCAGAAGAGTACTTGATCAGATTAAGCATTACTTGGCAACAACTAAAACATTGGTGTATTATCAGCATTGTTTTCAGACTAAAGTGAAGCACAGTACTGCACCATCTACTAAGAAGGAGAAAAATTGCTGTTACAGCTGAATCCAGGAAACGGTTCCAACATTGACCTCTTGAAAACACCTCTTTTAGCCTCATCACTACAGCAAGTGCTCCAGACCCTGACCAGCCTGGGTGTCTGAGATGAACTCCCAGAGATTTTACTGCCTTTGTGTTTTCTAATTGATGGCTACCCACGTAAAGGAAGAAATTCCTCCACTTATACTTTAAGTGCACTATCTGACATTTTGTAAGAATGTACAATAAATTTTTCTCAGTTCTCTTAGTACAGTCTTCAAGCTCCTCTTACTAACGATGGTTTCTAACATTTTGCATTAACAGCAGACTTGTGCCAAAATCAGTTATGAAGATATTATGATTAATTTCTTAACCATTAGTTCTAGAAAACTATTAGTTCTAGGAAACCTGAAGACAAATATTTGATTCAACTTTCTACTTATCCCTAACTTGTTCAAGTCAGTAATACTTTTTCATTACATTGTTCAATTTGTTTGCATCTAATTCTTATACAAATTTACATTTTATGCAGCTTAACCAATGATTTCCCATATGGCAACATGTCACATGATTTACTGAAATCCAGTTAGATTAAATCTATTGCCTTTCCTTTGTCTAGAAAATCAATTAACTCATCCAATAGAAATATGTTCTGAAGCTAATGTGATCTCTCTTTGGTGAATCCATCTCACATTTTACTCTATTTCCCATGTCTTCCATAAATTTAATTATTCATCCTCTTAAAATATCTTCTGACTCATGGATAATGTGGCAGTCAAATTAATGGGTGTTCAGCTGTCCAGATTTCTTTCTTTCCTATTCTTAAGTCTACTAGTAGTAGCAGTAGTAGTAGCAGTTGTAGCATTAATCAACATTATTAATTATTCAAAAATATTAGAACATTTCCAGAATAGCAGATTTAATAAAAGTCCTTATTAGTGGTTTCCTTGGATGTCTGCTGACTGATAGAAATTATAGAATATCAAGTTGGAAGAAACCCATAAAGATCATGAAGTCCAACTGCCTGCTTCTAGCAGGACTACCTGAAATTAAACCATATTACTAAGAGCATCATCCAGATCGTCCTTGAACTCGTACTGGCTTGGTGCTACAATCACTTCCCTGGTGAGACTGCTCCAGTACCTCCTTAAGATGAACTGGTGATTCCAACACTTATTCTGAAGACAAGAAAGTCTATCATCATTATCTTTAAGTTAAACAAGCATAACACTGAGAGTTTAGACCAAGATATCACATCTTAGTGACTAAATTTTAACAGTTATAACTGCATACAGATTGTTGCCAATATCAGAAAGTAGAGGATAAACCATGATTTTTTTTTTTTTTTTTTTATCTTTCCCATTCAAATTTTTGTTTAGATTCAGGTAAGAGACTTTATTCTACTGCAAAAATCACTTGCATTTTAGTTTCTGGGGTTATTTAGTATATTATACAGTTTCATTGGAGTAGCCTGTTCTAGCCCTTGAAGGTTCACTGCAATTCATTCTCCAGAAAACTATGCTTTGTCATAAAATTAGAAAATAATCATAGGTCCTTTTGTATATGATTACTTTGATTATAATGTTTGAAAGACTGGGGGACCAGCATGATGCAAGCGGTCTTCTGACAGGTTTTAATGTATTCCTTGGCTGTCTCATCTGTGTGTCTAGACAAAATATGAGTGTAAATTATTCCTCTTGCTCCCTAATACTCATGCTTTTGTGAAAAGGAAACCTAGATGTGCTGATCAGAAATTATATTGATGGAGCAGTCAGACATAAATGGCATTTTATGGGTCATTTAGGAGAAGACTGGAGGAAAATATGTTCTAATATTATTGGCAACTACTCCAGAGCTGCTAAGAGAGTTGGTGCAAGTTCACTTGGTGTCAGGATGATATAGTGATAGGGAGGTAAGAGGAAAATACCAGTGCAGGGATGCAGTGGAAGGAGCACCTTATATATAAAACATACCTTGCTGCAGATCTGCCATTAACAGTCTGGGCTAGTTTCCTATATCTTTACTCCCGATATGTGGAAATAGCATAAAAGCTCTTTCTTATCCCACCAGGTTTCTGAGGATAATTGCAGTGAAGCTTCAAAAGACCCATATCCTGTCACAAGCAGTGAAGGCATTGAGAACATTGCACAATGTGATAAATATTGACCTTTTAGTAGTATTAGCAGTACAATGATTCTAGTGTGTATCCAGAATAATCTAAGTCAACACACTGGAAGATGTTCTTCCAAGCACCACAGGGCACATTTCACTATCACTGTGTTCTGCATGTTGGTGACTTGTTTTCCAAAAGTCTGCAAATTGTCCCCATAAAAATAATTTATCCTCAAAGTGTATTGTTCTGGTTTCAGCTGGGATAAAGTTAATTTTCTTCCTAGTAGCTGGTACAGTGTTGTGTTTTGCCTCTAGTCTGAGAATAATGTTGATGCACACTGATGTTTTTATTTGTTGCTAAGTAGTGCTTACCTTAATCAAGGACTTTTCAGTCTCTCATGCTCTGCCAGTGAGGAGGGGCGCAAGAAGCTGGGAGGAAGCAGAGACAGGACACCTGATCCAAACTAGCCAAAGGAGTATTCCATATCACAGCACTATGATGTTTAATTTAATCTAAAAACATAACCAGCTAGTGAAACTTGTACTCATTTAGTGTATTCATAGTATTCCTTAAATATATGCTGCTATATATACCTCTCCTACATCAGCTGAAGGAGCTGTAAGGAGTAGAGTGAGGGGAAGAAAAAACAGAAAGAGGGAGGACTGGCTTTTATCTCACCTGAAGAAATATTTCAGACATATTTCTAAGGTTGGATTACCTGTGACTGCTTTTACACTAATAAATTAAAAGTTCCTGGGAATATGCCTAGCCAGCTAAGCATGGAGGAGTCTACATCTATCTACCTCACTCTCCAATATCACAGTGGCTGCACATGGTCTGTTGAAAATGACACCAAGAAAACTACTGTTCTCAAAGACTGTTTATGAAACTGCTAACTGGGACAAAACCAAAGCAAGTCAGACACTGTTTATCTGTTGAAGTATAGACAATATATATGTTTGTAATGGAAAGCCCAGTAATGTACTGGGTGCTATTTAGTTTGATGGTATAGACCCACAAGAGCATGTAACAAACCATCACAATTTCCTGCTGCATCCCAACTGAAAGATCTGAAATGTATGTAATATCCAGAATACATTTCTTGTCATTCAGCAGTAGGCTGATCATCTGATCATCATCAAGCAACTGCAGGGTAATAGGACAAATGCCTTGTATTTCCTTGACATACAGGCGCTACTCTGGCTTTTTCAGAAGCTGAAAGGCTCCTACTTTAATTTCTAAAAATGTAATAGTATAACAAAGTTCTTAACTGTAACATCTACTGGAACTGAAACACTTAAAGTCTGGCTAAAAGAAAAAGAACTTTTCATTTTCCCTGTTCAAATTTCTCCTTAACCCTTTCCCTCACCCCAAAACCCAATCACCCTAATTAAGCAAAATCTGTGCTTGGCTGTAAGCTGTAAATTGAAGTCTGAGCAGGGTTTTTCTGCTGTATTTACTGAAACACCAAGCAGAAAGATGGCACTGCACCTTGGAAACTGAATATTTGGAAGAGGAAGTGTCCGCATCTAGCAAGCACTGGAGAAAAAAAAAAAAAAAAAAATGGACAAAAGAAAAAAAGTAAAATAAAGCTATATAGCATTAGACATATGATACTATCACAATGCTAAGGCTCATGGAGGACAGCACACCTTTGAAGTGACTGAAGAATATTTATCCTGACCTAAAAAAATACAATTATCACCAGAAAGGTAAGATGCAGCTGATATCACATGAAATAGTCAATTAGATGCATTGATAACCTGTGTTAGTCAGAAAAACTGAAGAATATCCTTTTGGTCATGTGACTCTTATTTTCAGTAAGTGTCACAGTTGTCCTACAATTTTGATTAGAGGCCAAAGAACCTTCACTGTACAGATGTGTGAGGAGCACAACAGCCACTGCATGGTGCTGGTAATAATTAATGACCAAATACCTACAGTGCCACCCACAGGCACTTGATGTTACTCCAATTTACTGGACAGGTTCCCACTTTACATTTCTAACCCAAATGAAACTGATCAGCAGTCAGGTTTTTTAATTCCACTGGCCTATGGAAAGCTTGAAACCCTGCCTAACTATTAAAAGATAAAACAGGAAGAAGGAAATAAGAAAAATAAAAAAAAAGGAGTAAAGAAAGAGAAGGAATATTTTCAAGTTCTATCACTGTTTTCAAGTTCAGGGCTGACATGCCTGCCTAAAGCTTTCTGCTAAACTGGAATGAATAGTCAACATCTGTTCTGAATTATTTATTTATTTTCAACTGCAGAAAATTGGCAGCTTCAATGTTCCTAAGAGAAGGATAATTGTAATCATCTATGATGTTGTGAAAACTGTTTCAATGGCTCAGCAGTTACTGAGGGCTTGTTTTTTTTTTCTCTCCTTAGAGTATATATATTCCAGTGTGTGTATGGACGTGGAAAAAATAAACTTTTGAGTTCTTTTTGTAAGTTTTTATGTCATTTTTTCTCTATATACCACTTTGAATAGGCTTTGCTAATTAGGGGTTTCAGAACATGCAGTTTAGGTACACCACTTATTGTTAAAACAACGAAATGGTAACCCATCCAAAGTCTTTATCCTTCAATATGCTTTGCTTGAAAGGGCTTTTGCACCTGTGTAGATCCCCATGGATATCTGTGTGGACATTCAGAACAGCAAAGCACTGGAATGACTCATATAAAATATCTGAAAAAGGTGCAGAGCTAATATTATACTAAATTCTAATAATCAGTTATATATTGTCAACAAATTAGTAAAAATGCTGATTTTTCATTTCTGCCATTTTGCAGGAGGAAAGATGGATCAAATATAAAATCCAAGATGTAATTTTCTAAGAAACCCATTTTTAATGTTATTCAAAAGAAAACCAAAATTAATAGTGACTCTTTTGTTGGAGCTTGTGTCTCTAGCTCATCAAGTCACCAAGAAAGACTTGTAATTCTCCTTGTCTGTTTTTAAATGAAAAGTAGACAGATTGAGAAGAGAACTGCTTGACCTGGAACTAATGGAAAGAGAAATGAGGAAGATATTGCCTTATATATGAAAGAAAAAAATGCATCAAATGTGAACACAGAAGAAAGTGAGATATGGAATTGTTGAACGTCCATGTGTTAACATAAAAAGCATGCATGACTCCTATAGAACACCAAGTCCAGAGAATGCACTGACGGGGGATTATTAACCACATAACAGTGACAGCTAAATGTAAGCTCTGATGGGACTGAGGAATTTGAACTAACTTAACATCTGATTGATAAGGAAAATATCAGGCTAGATCTGTACTAATAAACTGAACAGTGCCAGGGATCATTTACTGACATTGAGGCCAACTGGCACAGTCTAGTCACATCCATGATATTACACTCTCTTAGCCTCCAACACAGCATGGTCAGATCTGTGCTTTCATTTGGGAATGGTCACTGACCTGTACTAACTCCTGAACTGGATCCAGAAATTATCTAGCTAGCTGGGTCTGGCCAAAATCACAGCTATTACAATTCACCAGCAGAGAAAACTGAATTCCAGTGTTAGTTCTAGCTCTAGTTCAATGACTTACTCTCTATCTCTGCACATTTGTATTTTTCTAAAATCTTTAGATTGTATTAGGGAGAAAGTTTTATTTTAAAACGTGCAGAAAGTAGTAGTTGGTACATGATACTGAAAATGTCGTATTCAAAAAAAAACTTTAAGTAAGTTTGTTATTTAAAGAAAAAAAAAAACCCTCATTATTAATTTAACAACAGAACAGGAAAATAGACCAAAATAGAGTAAGAAGAAGTCAGAGGTACTTGGATAAGTTAGCTCTCCATAGCAGAAAGATACCCTCCAGTTGTTGAAAACATAAACCAAAGCGCCAAAAATTATTTCCACAGATGTATGAAGAAGATATTCAGAGAACAGGGAAAAAGCAAACAACAAAGTACTGATATTTATAATAGGAGGAAGGAGATCCCAAGGACTTAAAAATCATTTGACCTCATTTTGATATCCCAAAAGACACTGAAACAAAATTGTTTATCTGTTTTTGTTCAGCTGGTAGATAATAAGGTGCTAAGAAAAGGGCAATATGGATTTGTCAGGACTTGACAAAACATGCCAAGCCAGTCTGATTTCCTTCTTGACATGTTAACTGGCCAGGTGGATATATGAGAAGCACAAGATACGCTTGTTAGTCTGACATTCTTACAAATAACAATCTTGATCAAAAGCAATTAATGCAGAAATACAGTTGGGAAAAAAAAATATAGCAGATTTATCACTAGTTTCTGCCCAACTAGTATGCTCTTTCAAATTGGTCTGACATATGGCAGATCTGGGACATGTATTATTTAGTACTTTCATTAAAGACATAGATGGCAGAATACTGAATATACCTATGAAGGGTTAAAGGACTTCAGACTGGGAGTAGTTATAGCACTTTAGATTACAAGAGAGTAACTCAGAGACATTACGGTATATTAGAGAAATAGTCTGAAATCAAAAAGAAGAAATCTGTGAAATGCAACAACAAAGAATTATACTGAGGAAGGAAAAACAAAAATGATACTAAAAAAAAGGGAAATCAAAGAAGAGCAATATAGAAAATGGGAGTTGCATTTAAGTATAAAAAAGAATATGGGTTAAATATGTGATGTTATAAGGAAGACAATATTTTTTTCTGAAGTGTATTAATTTCAGTGTTGCATGCAGGACTTTAAAAGGTAGTTATTTAATTCTGCTTGAACTACCTAGGTCATTGATACAGTTCAAGGCTTTAGACTTTGCACTGCTTATTAACAAGGAGGCTGGTAAAACTCTGTAGGTTATAAAAGAGATCAACAAAGATAATAAAAGATCATAAAAAGATGAATTGTCAGGAAATGATGAAAACCAAATGTTTAGTCCAGAAAACAGAAAATTAGGGGATGTAATCTGCATTCAAATCTATTAAACATATACAGGCTCACACAGGCATAAAAAGGGTTTCTGAGTCTCAAACAAAAAATGCAATTTCATCTATTAACTTTTTTTTTTTTTTAATATGCATGTAAATCCATGGGTTTTTTCAAGTCTGTGATGAAACAAAAATTCTTTAGACTGTGCAGCTGTTCATTGAATCTGATGTTACTTGTCAGCTTCATTGCTAGAATCAGCTTTCAGGGTCTTTGGCTTCAGGGCACACTTGCCAAAATTGTCTGCTCCAGGGCTAGGAATCATGACTTTGAGCAAGCCCAGGACAGACACACTGTTCATGCACTCTTCAGAGTTACAGCCTCCTTGGCTCCCATCATCCTTGGCATTGAGGCAAACTGTGCTACCCCTTGGTACATACACACCCTCCAAATTCATCTCAGCAGTCTGAAGTCTTGATAACAGAGAAATGAATATAAAGATTTCTATTAAGTTCTCCAATTGTGAAATTAGGTTTACATAACAGTTAATTACTACTTGCATTCATTTACAAATAACATTTCCCCCTCCTGCAGGAAGAACAGGAAAAGAAGCAATCCCAAATGTTATAATCAGCATCTCACAGTACCTGCTGGATAGAATACAATAACGGTGTTAGACTGCCAAAGGAAGCCCAGGTGCAGATTTTATGAATGGGAGGTTGGGAGGAGAAAGGGGAAGCAGTGATCTGATTTTCTTCATGAGTCCTTGCTGCGTGCAGCACAAGTGTATGGGGTGAAGTACATAGTCACTGCTGTTTAACTATTACTTATTGGGCATCTGATTCAATTGTGAAAAAGGAATGGAAAGATATGTGAGGAAAACAAAAACATGACTTCATATCATAGTAGATTGAAATATGCGCTGTTTGCTAATCAAAGGGAGAAATGAAAGGAAATACCTTCTTTGGGAATATACTTCTGTTTGAAGGACTTAGGCTGAGAAAGCTGGGTCTGTTCAGCCTGAAGAAGAGAAGGCTGTGTGGAGACCTCATAGCAGCATTCCAGTGTCTGAATGGGGCCTGTAGTGATGCTGGGGAGGGACTCTTCATCACGGACTGTAGTGACAGGACAAGGGTCAATGGGTTCAAACTTAAACAGGGAAGTTTAGATTAGATATAAGGAGGAAGTTCTTTACTGTAAGGGTGGTGCGGCACTGGAATGGGCTGCCCAAGGAAGTTGTGAATGCTCCATCCCTGGTGGTGTTAAAGGCCAGTCTGGACAGAGCCTTGGGTGGGAGGTGCTCCTGCCCATGGCAGGGGTGGGTGGAACTAGGTGATCCTAAGATCCTTTCCAGCCTTAACTATTCTATGATTTTATAATTTAGGAGCAAGCACTGTGTATCAGCAATGTGTGAAATGGATGGAGCCCTGCTCACTTAATAACATTTTTTTCTAGCCTTGAGGTGAAGAGTTTGGTAAAAAAAAGCATATAAAAGTACATAAAAAGTATATAAAAGTATACATATGTTTGCAAAGAGTCAGGATCAATGCTGAACTCACAGCTTTAAATCTGTGTAAAGCCCATGCATCTGTGGGCTGTACTCCTTTTGTCTGTGACTTGTACTTCTGCAGCTGTAGTACATCCCTCCATGCTAGATTGTTGAGGAGGGAGTGCAAGCCATGTGGGGTAAACTTTTTGTCGCTTTAGACCCTTCATCTTCTCTTACACTTGTGGAATTTATGGCTGAATCAAGCCTCTGCAGTGTGAAATGCTAATGTAACCCAAATACATGAGCTATAATCCATAGCCTGGAGGAAGGTCTCTTATCCTTACATCTGGGAGTATGCTACTTCTGTGCTGCTGAGTTGATTTTGCTAGTAAAATAAGGCAGCTCCTGCAGCCAATCATAGGTATATATTGTGTGCATGCTAGTCTGCTGAATTTCACACACCTTAGGGTTCCTCATGATTTGAAAAAAAAGCATAAGGGGATCAGGACAATGCAACAAGGTGGTACTAGATATAATGAAAATCTAGCAAACTTTGGTGATGTTAAAAGCAACTAGATGAGGATTTTTTTGACTGAAATAGACATGAACAGTCTCATAGTTCTAATAGATTAGAGGGTTTATTATGTTCTCAAGAAAATTATAGAAATAGCTAGTGTTCTGGCCACCTGCTTTGACCTTAGTAAAGTGAGATCCAATTTATTTTTATTTCAATTTCTTAATTATAGCAGAATTGGTTTGGCTTTTCCAAGTCCAACCTTTAAGAGTCGTAAAGCTAGGATTCTTGTGTAAACACAGGCATAATTCTGCACAGAAAAAGCAGATAAGCAAACACATATAAGAGAACTGGCATGTTGAAAAATAATTATTAAGTCACTTTTCTCCTGTAGCTTTTATTTGTTGAGATCAAGTGGTTAATCCCAGATAGTTTTTAGAGGGGAGATGAACAAAGAAATATATCTGTAGCTAATTCCATGTTGAGCTGAGCTTGTTAAACCAGATACTCTGAAGCTAAAGAGTTTCACAGAAGAAAAGAGGAAAGAACCTTTTCAACTTCCAGAGAGAAGGTAGCAATAAACTGGCTTGATAATCACTATTTTTAAATTGAGCCCCTTGGGATGTGAGGTAATTTACTAGTAAAGTGAAAGACTTGGTATTTAGCAAGCCTGTTTGAATGACTGTCTGGAGATTCCATCTTTATAATCCCAAATTTTCCAGTACCTTTCTTTGCAGGGGGACCTGTTATGCTGCAACAGTCAGTTGATGAACTGCAAAAAATTAGAGAAGGCAAAAGGCCATTTTCACAGCATTGGCTAGACTCAAAAGCACTAAGAGTAGCAGGCTGAAGGGAGAAGAGATGCTTTATTGCTCATTCCTGGAGCAACAGTGGAGTCACAAAATAGATCTTCAGAAAGAGAACATGTACTTAAAGTGTTAAGAATTTTTTTTAGATATAATACCTTTCTAGTAAAATTTTTAACTTACCAAAACTACAGAAATTTTATAAATTTTCTTTGTATTCTGAGAAGTAGTTCAACTAGGCTGTTAACTCTCCACCTCTCAGTAAAAATTATATTCCCCCCAGTAGGGTGTAAATGCTGAAATAACTCAAGGATCTCACTGGATTGTTGCTGGTTCCAGTTGTCATCTCTTTCCAGAAGAGATAATTAGGTTCTCCCAAAAACATTTATTTTCTATTTTCTAGGTCGCTTGGTTTTCTTCTCATGAATTCAGAAATCTCAAGACTTTCCATACCAAAAGCCTTTTTCTCAGAGAAAGAAAAAAGATATTTATACTCCCACCTAACCATGACTACTATTTTCAATTCCAGCTGTCAAGAGCGGGAAAACTTTCCCACGTGCCATGGTTTCTTATTCCTATATTGAGAATATCTATATCTTTTTTTTAAGAGTGATGCAATAATTGATCTTGTTTGCTCTTGAGTGAAAACTAAGCACTGGCCCAAGAGAAATACAAGTATAAATCAGCAAAGAAAAATGATGATGTTTTAATGGTGCTGCTTAAAGGTGATTTGATTTACTGACATAGCAATGGGTGCCAATATTGAATGAATACTTTAAAAATATTCCTGTGAGTATGCACACAAGTAAATTAATTAAATTTCTGCAGTAGCTTTTTTACTTCCTTAGTGTTTGACTTTTGTGAATATTCTATAAATCATATTTAAAAGCAGAATGCATGTGATAATAGTTTTAAGCAAATATTAGAGAATATTCTGAGCCTATAAGTATTGAATTTGAAAATGCAAATATTAGCATTGTAATTCTGAGCATTTTCAATGAGCTTTATATTAGTACTCTTACAATTTTCTTTTCACCAAAGCCTCATATTTCTCTTGCACTTTGGATAAGTAAAAACTATTTCCCTCCATCTTTGACAAAGTGGGAGTAGTATGGCTGTGGAAGACAAAAAAAGTACTTTTGAGCAGAGAAGGATGCTATTCCATCAAAATAACTTCTAAATTCATGTTTGTGATACATACTCCAGGAACTGTGGCAGTTAAAATCCTGTAAGCATCCTGGGTAACTCTCCATGCAGTCACCTCTCCCACCAAAAAAGTTGCAAAAACCTACAGACTGATTAGAAACACTTCTTGCTGCAACATAAAAGTCTACTATTAAAAACTGTGCTAGGCATTTTAAAGTCTATTTTTATATTTTCACAAAAAAAGCATGTGTATCTGGAATCTGCAAAATTTGAAGGATGATGGAGGGCCATAGGAATTGTTATATTACAGCAAAAATTGTCCAGGTAGTCTGATATTATACTTCTGACAGAAAACCAATACCAAACACCTCAGATAAAGAGAATTACTCATATGGACAATTATGATATAACCTGGTCACTCCAAAACTCTTTCATTTAGTAGTTGTCTCATATTCTGAAATGCTTCCAATAGTCAGAGTTGTAAAATCTAATTTTCTCTCCTGATGGTCCAGACTTTTGCTAGTCTTGAGAAAGACTTGCAAATTGCATTGAAGAGATAGTAAAAAAAACTTTGTGTAGAAAGTGCAAGTCCTTCTTGGAACTAGGTGATCGTAAGGTCCTTTGCAACCTGCAGGAGATCAAGGACAACGCAACAATGACCAATGTGATCAGGTGTTGACAATTTATTATGCACAGACGCCGCCTTTTATAGAAAAGTTTCAGAATACTGGAGCATTCGATAACATCTGATTGGCCAACACCTCTTAGCCGGGTGTTAGCAACTGCTTAATGATTGGCTGCAGCTTATGAAATTACCATAGCGACAGGCTAACATTTGCTTTTCTGTAAAACAGGTCTGCTTTGCAGCAATCAGATCTGGCTTCAGGGACATCCTGCTCAGTGTTTTTTCCAAGCCAACTTCCTCTTCATGTCGGCACATAGGCAACCTCTGTTAGCCCTCTCAGCTGCCTGTGAAGCCTTCTGCTCACTACTCGAGTGAGACTAAATTAAAGGCTGGATTGCTTACATGTCCATTCTCAACAAGAAATGCTTCCACACCAACCCTAACTATTCCATGATTCTCAGATTCTATGATTATTTTGCACTAGAAGGGGTGAGGGTAGTATAAGACCTAGAGGAGAATAAACCCCAAATTTTCAAACAAGTGGATTTCATGATGCAAATATTTAAAAGTAACTGGAAATAGATAAAAGTTTGCTTGAAACAAAACTTTTTTCCTTAAAAATTGTATATTTCAAACTGTTAAAAACCTAAAGAAAGTACTATTTGAAGTTGATTTTTAAATTAATCCTCTTTGAAAAAAATATTTTTCTGACTAAAAGCTTTTGATTTTCTTTAATTCACCTCTTTTTTAACTTAAAGCTTGGCAGTTTCTTCAGTCTTTACATAGAATTTTCTTGCTATCTCATCTAATCATTCTCACCTCAGGATCATCTCAGAAATTTTTTCACATCATGAAGTCATCTAACACATAGTTGGATCAAGGCACTTCTTTTACTTCTGCTAAGTCTAGGTTAACTGTTTGCATGAAGTAGGTAAGATACCTTTACAGAACACAGGTTGTCCATAGGTCATCTAGAAATAGTAGTCAGTTTTCAGTAGCTGAAACACAGCATTAAAAGGGAATAATGGAATGTGTGGTTTCCAAGGCAAAGTTTGGGTCAAATAATTTCTATGATTTTCTGGTTTCTTGCTTCTGAGATTTTTGTGGGTGGTGTGCAGTTTGAAGAATCTACTATCTACTCTTTAATAATGTTTTTGTTTTTCAGGATCTACTGCTGTATTATCTCTTTCTGGTATTTAATATATTCAATTGCTAATACATGCCTTTCAAGTGTCCTTTATGATTTATAAAAGCAGCAAGTGCTAATTATGTCCCAAATAGCCTCCTATATACACAGTTTACAAAGGAAAAGGAAAGGACATAAATGCACTCACAGTATTATATTAATTACTATGAGTGCAAACAGCCCATATGCTTTAAAATTTGTGCATATGTTCCTTGGCTATTTGCCGTCCCCAGTGCAAGTGATTCTATTAAAGTTAAATTTGTCATTTTTTTAATTTGTTACTGACAGTTGGTGAGAGTGTTGTTCCTCCTGTCTGAAGACTGCCAACCTAGCTACTCCAGGAGAAATAAGGACCTCTCTCAGTGCTCTTGAAGGGATGATGATGAATTCACTTTGCCACATACCTGAAATACATATAGAAATATATTCTTTCTTCCTCAAATTGATAAATACTTTCCTTCTTTCTTCCTATGTTGTCATTATGCAGCAGGCAATTAATTACATGTATTGCATAGGATCAACTTTGAAAGCTGTCCTTTCCCTGTAGATCCATATACTCTTTAGAAAAAACTTCCTCTCCACCACTTTCCCCTGTAAAAGCCAGGTTATAGAGACATATTTATACAAACCGATGACGAATCCTCAGCAAACTCACTTATGCATCTAATAATGATCCACTTAAATTTCTGTGCCCCCATTTTGAGTTTTCTTATGTTATTTAAGCATCTTACATTAATTTTTCTGCACAGAGACAAATCGGAGAATAGCGATCTGGCAGACAGGATCTAAGGCAAAGAGGGTATACTAAGACAATCCTCTGAATGCACATGAAAGAAAACAAAATAATTTTCACCAATGCCTCATGTAGCTAAGAATCTGCTTGATCAATAATAAGACAGTGATCACTGAGATACAGGTGTACCAGGGATAGGTATTGTTTAGCTATTTTGGGGACCATGACCATACACTTGTCATTGATTGTGCCCATACCCATAAAACAATGTGGGAGCTTGTTCTGCTACTCTTAGGCCAGTTCCCATACCCTATCTGTGTTCATACCTTGCTAGCCTTCAAAACTAGGGATGTGGGGGAACAGATACATGCAAACTGCCTATTAGCTGCAGTTCTTGAGCCACATGAATTCCTGTACATGACTGTGGAATTATGCTAGATCTCAGAACACAACTGCATCAGGGGTTTTCCAGTAATTTACTAGAATGGACAGCTGAATGCATTGCCTGTTCCTGTACCTGTTTTTATTTCCTACTATTGGTTTACTCTATTTAAATACTGACAAATATATACCTTCATATATATATATATATATATATATATATATATACACATGCACATACGCATGTGCACACATATGCACATACAGTATGAGAACTGTATGAGAATGGTCACTAGCAGACTAGTAAAACTCATCCTTAAGCTCCATGTCATGCTATCTTCACCGGCTAAATTAAAGACAGTGTGAATATGCTGATACATGCTGCAATCACGCATCTTACAGTGTAACATACCATAATAATGAGTGTCACTTAAGGTCTTGGTTCAGCTGTAATCATTTTGCATTGCTCTGCAGCACAGTGAATACATTTCATCTGCAAGTGGAGATTGCTCCCAGCAGAGGGAAATTCTCTGCTTGTAGAGCGTCAGCACAGCTGATTCCCACAAATACCTTGTCAACACTGTGGGATGGGAATACAAAGGATGAATAACAGAGCAGAAAGAGTGTCTTCCACTGGTCTCTTAAAAATGTGGTAAATTAGAATAACCCTCAAGCTATTTTAAATGAGGTCACATTACTACTGGTTTTCCTATCTTCCTTTCTGAATACAGAAATATGACCATATTTAACTGTACAATTTTTGAGAATGAAGTAAAACAAAGCCAACTCTTGTGTACTAACTTTTTGTCTGTGGCCTGCTGAGCAGAAATAGAATATGAAGCCATAGCTTCCTGAGTAGAGGAATCAGGCAGAACAGAATATTTGGTCATGCAGAGAAGTATAAAAATCCCTACAGATGTCCCTTTTCTTGATGTGGAAATGAAGGCAGTAAGGTAGGGAAGAAGATTCTGAGAAGGCTGAGGGTGCACAGGCTCATTCAGAATAGCCTATAGTCACCTTCATGATTCAGGCATATTTTTTCTTGAATATTCAAATGAGTTGCTCTGTGAACGAAAAAAAGAAATTAACTCAGGTCTCCAATTCATTGCTGTCCCAGACACACTCACCTGTTCACCAAAGAGTTTTACTGATTTGCCTCCAGAAACCCATTAGCCTTTCAGATGTTCCTTCCACCAGCGTATGCATCTTCAACCTCCACCTTTTCCATCTGCACTGTCCTATTGCTCCTGTTTTCCCTAATTCCTGTCAGGGAAGGAAGGGGCATTCACAAGTTGCTTCTGGGTAGTGTATGTGCCAGCCAGCAAACCAGGATTAATGATATGGTCAGCTAAGAGCAGAACAACCAAACAAGTTGATACTGACCTCTTTCTGAAGATTTCCCAGAAGTAGGACACTAATTTGGACCTTTATATTTGGCCAGGCTTCTGACTGTGCTGAATGTGTAGCAATTTTATTATCCTGCAGGGCTCAACTCCTGTTGACAAATGTTGAAACTGGCTAATGGATTCAAGTTATCAGGCAGTTATAGCAGATAATGTGGTTGTGCAAGTTTAATTTCTTTAGGAGATCAGGCTAAACATGAATTTGTTTTTTGTACATTACAGTCACAAGACAACAAGATAGACATTACAATGTAACATCAGACTAATTGTCTGTTTTGTTTAGTACCCAGTGCTGGTGCTATTTGCTTCAGACAATGTTGCAAGAAATACTGTAGTGAGCAATTAGGGATTAACCTCTCCATAACAGAAGTTTCTTAATTCCCATCAGTTAGTGATTAGCTTATGCTCTGAAGCATGAAGGTTTATATCCCTGATGAATTTTTGTTCAATCTAATATAATTGCAGGTGTTCTTGTTATCCATATAGCTGCTTATACTGGGTTTCTGTTGTTTTTTTTTTAATTTTGATCCTGCTGTGTTCCTGGCCTTAGTGATATCCCATGGGAAAAAATATTATGGAAATAAAATCTCTATCCCTATCATTGTCCTTTATTCTACAGTATAATTACAGGGAAGTACATAGAAATATGGGAAATTGTGTAGATGAGAATATAGGCTTGGTATACAGACATTGATTTCTAAGCAGAGCTATGTGAACTCATTCGATATCAAAATACTAGATTTTTCTGTTTACTACAGAGGATAGGATTCATCCTGCCTAATGTCATTGTCTGATTTCATAATCTCAGGCTCTGCTTTGTAGAGAAAAATATACTTTGTGTGGCAATACGTCTGACCTATGGTAGATGTCCATAGCAAGAAGAGATGAAACACACCTTGAAAGTACTACATTCCCTCTATTACCAGGTATAAAAGCTTATAATACTGACATCTATTTTTAGACAAATTAAGACTTTTCCTGATGAGTGGTTAAGTTCTCAAAATTCAGTGCAGGGCCTTGGACACTTGCAGAGAGTAATTTTGCCTAATAAAGTCTGGTTCTGTAGGAGCCTGCCTCCAACGACTACATGCAAAGCATAACAAAAATTGATACCTAACTTCATGAAAGTTATAACAGAGGTTTTTACCTTCTCCAACCATGCCAGCCTTCCCTATTCTGAATTTCTTCATTTATTTTTTTTACATGTGCATTTGTGCATTCTTTATGATAAATGTTATGTGAGTATTTTCCACAGTTGTTCACTTGGTCATGACTGTTCCTACAGCCAAGGCGCCTTCAATTCTGGTGAGAGAAGGAGCATACTCCCACAGTAAATTCAATCCCCACTTTGTATGAGGACCTGAAGGAAAACTAAAGACAGAAAAACAGGTAAGTAAAGGTTGGGGATAGGACACCCTTACTCCTAGGAACAACAGGCAACATTAGAATTAGAAAGAATAATATGGTAGAGGACTGATCACAGTACCAGTAAATTCCTGACCACTCTTCCTTCACCTGGAAAGAGTGAAATGAGCATGACAGTGCAGCATCTCTGGCTTTGAAATTCTGATGAAAAAAGACTTTGAGAGCCAAAGATTTGTGAACTTCCTGTCATCACAAGTGCCTCATTTTCCTTTTAGAGTCTTGTGGGTTTTTTTGTGGTTGGTTTTTTTTTTTTTTTTTTTTTTTTTTTTTTTTTTGTGATCTTAGACACATAGTCTGCTTTTATTCCTTAGTTAGAGAGTGTGAAAGTGTAACCTTATGCATATCTGTGTGTTTATGCATATCTGTGTGTTTGAGCAGCTTCAAATTCACAAGGAAAGGATGCCAGAAATAAATCTTTCCTAGTTTGAACAACAGTAAAAGAAAACCCCTGAACTCCTTCATGAAGAGTTGTGACTTGGCAACAGAAATAAAAAAACCAAAAACCCAACAAGAAAATGACAAATACCTAAGCCCAAAACAAGAACAAAAGAAAAAAAAGCACACACACACAATAAATAAATAAAAGATGTTAATCTTTTTTTACATATTTATGACCCAAGTCTGTTAAATAAGGAGTCAGTGGCTAGAGAGTATGAGGAGATGTGCGGTATGTGAGGGCCCACCAGTGGTGGGAGAATGACAGCAATCAATATGATCATCAATCAAACTCGTTTATTTCATCTGAGGGTC
>JAOEHX010024156.1:0-12005 GCA_025448015.1 Bolborhynchus lineola | reverse complement strand
ATGGATACTTTTAGAGTATGAAATTCAAGGTGAGTTAGTATGGGTGCTGTGTGTAGATGGGCAATTACCCACATTAATAAGAATAAATGACCGCTCATGCTGGCTGACTTTTCATGTTATCTTTCCCCGATTTCAAAAGAGGCTTTGGATGTCAGAGAGAAGATTCACAGATTCAGTGGCTGGAATAAAAACAGCAGTCCCACATGTGACTTCTTTGTGTGTAGTTCCAGATATAAAAGGAAAAGGCTAATCAAAGTGGTGAGCTCCAAAAAAATAGCAAAATGGTACCCCCTGCAAATAAATACCCACTTACCCACTCTCTACTTTGCATTCAATAACAATAATATCACTCTGACTACACAAGTCCCAGATGACAATGCAGGTGTAACTGAAGAGTGGTCACCATGCTTCACTCCCTCATAATCTTATAATAGTTTGGGTTGGAAGGGACTTTCAAAGGTCATCTAGTCCAAGCACCCTGCAATGAGCAGGAACAACTTCAACTAAATCAGGTTACCCCGAACCACATCCAGACTTCTCTGAATGTCCTGAATCTGCCCTCTTTTAGTTTAAAACCATTACACCTCCTCCTATCACAACAGACTGTGATAAAAAAGCAGTCTCCATCTTTCTTATAGGTCTATTTAAAGCACTGAAAGGCTGCAATAAGGTCTCCTCCTTCTCTGCCTAGAAAATACGGCAACCATACAGGAAGCAAGGCAGTCTCAAAAGCCATGACACACATTTGTCTGAAGGGAATCTGACTGGGATGCATATGGTTGCTCTCAAAAGAGGATAAGAAAAAGCATCCTAATGAAGATGTAATACAGGAAATGAATGATACAGAGGGGAAAAAGAATAACTGGGGATATCTATTTATCACTTGCCCTCATGCAACAAAAGTGAATCTCCTATGAGAGTGGAATGCCATACATCTGCAGTTGGTAAAAAGATTTCTTACACACACAAAAATTCACTTCAGGAGTTTTTGTCACAAGGTATCAAGGAAAAAACCTTAGTAACACATACAAAAAAAAGGTTATGAAGCAAATATAGTTATGTCATTCTGTTCTCCTGAAGGAATATAAAACCTCATACTTCACTCCAAAGGATGCTGGGGTTCCCACATCAATAATATATGTGGAAGCATTCATACAGCAGTCTTTGTATGAATCCTTGCAATTTTCCCAAATTGATCACTTCTTGTAGTCAGCCCCAAATATTTACCTCCTATCTGTTTTTCTACTGTTTCTAATCTATGGCACTATTTTTGCCTCACTGTCTGAGTTCAGAGTCCCCATAAGAGATCTCTCCCATAGGCTTTTTTTAAAAGTAAAGTAGTTACTGATTCTCTTTTATCTTCTGCTCTACTAGCCCTCGTATTCTAATGTGTTAGGAAGCAACAGCTTAATATTTTCCAGAAGCAATACTAACACATCATAGAAAATTTTCTGAGCATATGTTAAAACTCCAATTATAATTCAGCTAATGAACACATACAAACTTTCAATTAAATAAAACCTATGTAGTGCTGTCTACTCACCAACGCACTGGCCCAGCAGTCAACTGTAATGAGTATGTGGATTCCTAGCAGATCTACTTCTTCAAAGCTTCTGGGATGGCTTACTGACTTCAAATATTGCAAATTAAATTGATAACAAGTGAGTACCTTTCTTCTGACTGCATATTCTCCACTGTAGAGTCACTCATTCTCACCAAGAACAGGAAAGTGAAAAGCCTCAGCATTTCCTTTTGACTGATTCCCATCACAATCCCAACTCTCTCTCTCTCTCAATAGGTAAGGGGAAAAAAAAAAGAGAGGGTTTTGTCTTTGGCTTTGTTGGTTTTTATTTTTTAAAATGGACAAAAGTAGCCCTCAAAATATTTCTTTCATCTTCAAAATCAGTTATCTTCTTTACCAAGTATCTGTAAGCAGCAGCTGTCAACAAAGTAAGCAAATCCAAAGGAAGTTATTTATGGAGCACATATACTGTAGATGGTATAGCAATTGTGAAGCAACTGTGCCCAGTAGTATGGGCTGAAGAAAGACATTTTACCAAACACCAATAAAAGCTTTTACTTCTTGTTGAAATGTTCTATGGATTCATAGAATCATAGAACAGTTAGGGTTGGAAAGGACCTTAAGATCATCTAGTTCCAACCCCTCTGCCACAGGCAGGGACACCTCCCACTAAACCATATCACCCAAGGCTATGTCCAACCTGGCCTTGAGTACCATCAGGGATGGACTCATTCAGACAGCCACCAGAACATCCTCCTGCTGCTATTAATAGAATTGCACTCTTATGTTTCTGGTAACTTCATATTACTACAGCAGAGGGTATATGATTTTACATTCCTCATACTCGTGAATTTCAGAAAAAGGAGCATACTACTCAGTTATTAACAGTATTCCCTTAGTGCTCAGAGGCTTCCTCACGGCAGTGTATTGGACTTGGAAACACAGAGCAAAGTGATGGGTTTAGACTCACTGAAGGAACTGGAGCAGCTGTTTTGCTCACCAGCAAGTGATAAATTAATCTCATGTCACAACTCTGCCCAGGCATCAGCAGGAGTCTCTTTACATCAATGTAAATTATTATTCACACAACAAGAAAACCACTCCACATTTACAAAGTCGTAGTCCCTTACTGCCTTGAAATTTGAAGCAAATTTGAGATTTTTCAGCTTTGTAGCAAAGATGCTGATAGTAGTAAACTGTATGTGAACATTAAGTTTATGCATGAACCCACTGTTTGGTCTATGTTTCAATTCAGTATCATCATTTAATGGGTGCAAATTTGTGGCAGGGTGGGGTGGATGCTTCTGGAATGCAGATGGGAGAGCTGAGCAGACTGGGGACTTCACCTCTGCTATGCAAATGACAGCACATACCACAGCTCTCAGTGCTCGGGATGGATGCAGTGCAGATGATGAATCTTGTCAGGAGATTCATTTTGGCTGAGGTGCCTGAATTTTTCCTCTTAAATAATATTGCCATGTCAGTAATCTGTCCAAACAGGAACAATACGCCATTGCTTGCTGCTTTGTTTTCTTTTTATTGGTGCTTAAACTGGATATGCTACATTAAATATTACTGCCTTGGTAGGATATTTTATTGCAGGGTAAAAGATGTTATTCTGAATCAACTTCAGCCTAAGAAATATAAGTAAAACCATGAAGTCAATATAACTAGGGTAATATAATATAACATACACTATAATGTTATATTACATTATAAAGTGTAACCTTATGTTATGCTGCATGTTTATGTTTTATACCATATATATTACATATTATGTATTATCTATGTTATATATTACACATTACAGATTATACACTATATATATGATATGAAGTATATAATATGCAATGTATAATAAATGTACATGTATTATATATCATATGATACATTTTATATCATATATCTTATATTGCATATCTTAGTTTATGTATTTATACATTATAAACTATGCAATATATAACATATAACATGTAGCTTACTAATATAGAATATATAGTATTCTATACTATATAATATACACTATGTAAAATATATAATGTATAGTGTATTATGTATTATGTTAGATGTTTATACTATATGTTGTATATTTAGATTTTATATATTTATATATTCATATGTAAGCACATACACATTTATGTAAGGATTATTATCACCACAATCTCTGGCCACATTTCACATAAATGGTGGAAACAATCACATTTTGGGGGAGTCAGCCTTCGTAGTGTGCGTTAGCCACACTAGGCTAACCTCTAATCTAACTAGATAACTAGGTCTGATGAGGCACTAAGGGATTCTGAAGTGATTTAATTTCTAGATCTTTGGTAAACTTAGGCAAGTGTAGTCACTGGGTGCTCAAGGATGCTGCAGCTTATGTGCCTGTTTCAGGACATGTAAGTATCTTTTCTACTGAAGCTGCCCTTCAGTATCTAAAGCTTGTGTGTCCTTGAATACTGATGTCTGATCTGTGCAAAACCATGGCAATCGCCAGTAAAAATTTGATTCCTACAGCTTACACATATACACTCATATTTCTGCCAAAAAAAAAAACAGTGTGGGAAGACTAACAGTAGCAGATGTGAAGTTTACTGGGAGAAAATCACATCTTACTGAATTTGCGTTTCTAAATGGCGAGAGTAGCATCTACACTCGGCGTGTATTGCAGAGACAGACATGAATGTTTTATCTAGTACATGGCTCCCTCCAACTGTCCTGTGCAGGGGTGCCTTCATTTTAGACCTGGAGTCTTGGAATATTATTACAAGTGGCTATTACAAGTATTGCAGATGTGTAGCGTTAGAAGCTTGTGTCCATACAAACAGCAGCCCACTGGTGGCAGCAGTTCTTTACTAGTGGACAACTCTGCTTGAACAGGATGGGGTCTGCATACCTATGTGATTTATGAGCGGGGACAACTAACTTTCACATCTAGTTCAGTCTATCCGGCTGCTTCTCTTTCACATCCCATAATTCTGATTTTAACAAGATGGCAGCTGTGAAATAAAATCACAAGTGTAGGTCACTAACCAGCAGAAGATAAAAAGCCTACACATTTAAGTACAAATGTGTTCCCTTTGGGAAGTTTGATACCATCCCCAGTTTCACATCCATTCTGTTTAAGGCACACTAAAAAACTGCAATAAATGGAAGTTGGACTCAATCCCATCTGCATTAATATCAGTAGCAAAACACACATGGACATAAAAATTGGAGCCTAAATGGTTTTGCGCTTTCTCCTGTGTGATAGCTTGCATTCAGGTGCAAAGCAGCTGTACATCTCTGCCTGCAGTGACATGTTTTGGCAATAATCCCACTAAGTCAATATGCATTAGTGTTACTATTGTTTTTCCTGTGCACATGTGCTGTAACTTCCTACCAATCTTAAAACATGCTAAGGAATGCTTTTGTTTCTGCGAGACATAAATAAACTTGTACCTAGTAACAATGACCAACAGAGGTGACACTTGAGCAAGCAGATGCCCCAGACCCTGCTACCACTAGAAATGACAAGTAACTCTGAGGGCTCCTCTTGCTATGAGGGAAAACTTTCCCTGCTACATTTGTCCCTACCGCTATTTTTGACTGACAGCAACACTGTGGGTGCATCTCTCTAAGCCTGATACTCTAAAAACAGAAAACACAAGCTTTATCAATCTTTCACTTCTAGCACTGGTTCATATCCTTCTGCATGCAATAACCTGAACACTTCCATGAGCAAAGTGATGCCTTCCCAAGCCCCCTGCCCACCTAATGCCTTAATTGCCCCAATAGCAATACTACTAAAGGTGAGGCTGTTTGCGAAAGTGAGACACAGACAAGCCTGGAAAATTGAAAATGCCTACTAAGCACAGGGTCCTCTTCAACCCACAGGTCCTGTGCATGTGACCTTGTTTCAGCAGATGTCCCTCCCAGTCCCCACCTCTGTTTGCATTCAGATACTGTAACTCTCCTCTGCCTTGAAAGAAAAATGTGTGGGCAAAAGACTTGGAAGTTTCCGGAGCTGTTTTGGTGCCAGGACAACCTTTTCTGTTACATACGTTTGTAGGGCCATGAAGCCCACTTTAACTATGCTTTTCATCCTCAAGAAGGCAATCCCCACCGTGACACAAACACACTCCTAGTCCCTGCCACCACACACCAGAGGCAACTAACATCCATGGCTGTGGTGGTCACAAGAAGCACCTCTTTCCCCCCTGCTCTTTAGAAACTGGCAACAAACCACAAACTGGAAGAAAGCATAAGGTCAGTGAAGTCTAAATGAGTGGCTTTCTTTGCCCCACCACTCCTTACCCTTGTGAAAGCTCGAATATCAAGGAGGTGAGACAGGTTTTGAGCAAACCTCCTAGCCTTTTCCACATCTGGTGGGGTGACAAGCTTAGTTTCTTTTTTTTTTTTTTTTTTGCTTGGTTGGTTGTTTGGTTTCTTTTCCCCTAAAAATAAATTGAATTAAGAAGGGAGTAGTGGAGAAAAATGAATAGACAGAATAGATAGATAATCCACACATAAACTTTGAAAAACCTTGCCTGCCTACAATCTTACAAGAGACAAAAGACTGTTGCACTTGTATGGGCTTGGGGAGCTGCAAACACAAAGGAACTTGATAGCTAAATATGCTTAAAATGGTTTTAAAGTGAGTGCCTCAGATAGGGCTAGCAGCACAAATGGTAAAATCCACCCAAGAAAATCAACACAAAGCGATAAACCTGGGGTGAGTTCTCAGTTGCCACTAGTTCAAAGCTAGCTCAAAGATAGCAATTTACAGAGCACATAGCAGAGGTATGGTCTCAAGGGATAGTGCTATTTCCCAAGCTAAATAAATTAATCCTGCTGTATACTCATGCATACTAACTTACGCTACTCTTCTGCATTGTGCCAAGTTATGTTATGTCAGCTTTGGAGGGAAGGACCCCCCTGTTAGAATGACATAATTTACCAAGTTAATGGCATCAGGTACATTTTGTTGCTTTGCAACTCATCCATGAGTACAGTGCATGGTATGGGCATCCTGGGGGTGTACTCTGATGGGTATTTCCCTCTATCTGTGCTCTCTCTTATGATCAAGTGGATTAGCAATCTCCAAAGGGACTGCCAAAGTCCATACAATACCCTAGGCAGTTTAATGCAGTTAGTCATTGTTTCATTTTGCATGTTTACTTTGGTCATCCCTTTTTCAATGGAATTCTGATAAGAATAGTTCCCTTCTCTTTTGTACATATGGACTTGTTTGTACATTGAATAGCGACCACAGTATTTTGAATGTATATCTCGCTTTATCTTTGCATTGAAAGAAACTCATATCCAATGGTGACATAAAAATCCAGCCTCTCCATTTGCCTGAGATTTCTGTTTGTAATCTCTGCTGACACTCATGCACATGCCAATTGCCAGTTTTACTTAGGAGAAGTCTAATATTGGAGGATCAAGGGGTTGCTGAGTTCCACTAGGAGAAATGTTTTCATGCATTTATGATGCATTATGTTGATGTTGTCACTTGCACACTTTCAAAGTTAGTTTTTACTCATATAAACAAGAGGGAAGAAAAGTTGCTGTGAAAGTCAGAAGGCGATGACAAGCAATTGTGAAATTTGGCAGAGAGATGCCTTCTTCGGGCAAGACATGTGCTAGGGTATTCTTTTTGTTTCTCTCAAGGTACTTTGCATATTAACCACAGTTTCTAGAGTTAACTTTTAAACATACTGTTTGCATATGTATTTGGCAGCAAGGATCTCCAGCTAAACCAGATAATTCAGGCACTTTCAGTTCATTTTGTTGTTCACTTTGTGAAATATTCGCTGCATGAAACACACAAGACAAATAACTAGAAGCTTGATGGTTCCCTGCAAATGTAAAGAAATCTTTCTTACATTTGGAAACATACTTCTCTTGCTTCTTCTCCATTTATTAAAAATTTCAGAACATGATGACTATAAATTCTTAGCATTCCTCAAGAGCTGGAAACTATAGTTGAAGGCCTCCTTATCCTGTTTGCTTTGTTACTAACTGTAAGCAGGCAGCCTTCCATTTGGAGTATTAAATAGCCTGGCTTCCAAACTGTTGCTTTGCCACAGCTTTCCACCTACATTTAAAAAAAAAGGCTCAGTGCTCTTCCTTCATTGTTTACAGGTATGGGGAAGGCAGGGAAAGCAGAGTCAGGCAGCCTGCTGTGGGAAAGAAGCATCTGCTACTCGAGGGTATTTACCTTCCTGCTCAGCAATCTGAGCTTCCCAACCTCGTTTCTCCTCTCCCACAAGCACTGCATTCTAAGTCATGACCTGTTGCAAAGTTCCCTTTGTCAAGCACAGTTAAAAAGGAAATGCTGCTACTTGTAAAGCCACTTAGTGCCAGTATTTGTCCAGCTAAGACAGGCATTTTGCAATCCTCTTCTGAAATTAAGCAGAGGGGAAATGGGAAGGCTCTATTCTTAAGCCTGTTATTCCATTAATAAATTACCCTTTCTTTTTTTCATTGTCGATAGCATTCAGTGGAATGTGACACACCACAGATATTGTGCTCTGGCGTTTCAATAACGGAACACCCAAACCGTGATGTCACCATCACACCCTTCTGCTGCTGGCACGGAGGCAGTGCAGCAAGGAGCTATCCAAAGGGATTATCTCCTCAGGATCTCTGCCAGCTCCTGTTTCCTCTAGCAGTATACAGAGTGAGAGAAAGCATTCTCTCTCACAGTCAAGCATGTGAAAAGAAGATTTCACATGTGAAACTGAGACCTGGAAAACAATCACTTGGCTTCTCTTCCTTTAATTTATTTTCCATACGGTGGAGAAATTTACATACAGAGTTTATTTTTATCTTGCTAGTCATCTGATGTGCCTGGGATCCCATTATGAATAATAAGCTGAGATGGGAATTAATCTTGGGTGTTTTATCACACAGACATTTAATGTTCTCCTAATTGTTTTGGTTTGGGGGATTATTTTTTTTATATATATAATTAATGCATAGACTCTGTGGCAGAATTAGCATAAGGTTACAAGATTTTTGCTCCTGATCATTTTTCAAAACATTCATCAAACAGAGTTCAAGGAAAATCCCACTGAAGTCAATTTGAGATACAGGCATTTCCCCTGACATCTGTTAATACCTGATTAAGCCCTTCTCGCATGGCCTTGAGCAAGTCTTCTATTGCCACATTTTCACAAATGAGAGCAGTAAATACTTACCTGAAAAAGGAGTGTTTGTGTTTTTTACAAGGCTTGAAACATAGACATACAAATGAGATGCAAGAACCATGGTTTACCATTTACTACCTTTCCTTCTATGTGAATTTCCTAGAAGGCAAGAAAGAACTTGCAGCCTTACTCTAATTCAAACTCTCAAAGGTGTTAGCTGCAAAGAGGGGCCAATTTCCTTCCTGCAAATGGGATCAGCAATGCGCTGAAAAGTGCTCTTTAACATGCAAATGGATGAGAGTGCGGTACTATGCCACTAAATATTTGTTGACTGTTTTTTTTAAAAAATAATCATGATAAGAAACTGCTGACACAAAACCAATAAAAGCAATTTTTTTTTTTTTTTTTTTTTTTTTTAAAAACAGCTCATCAATATCTGAAATAAGAATTCCTAAGCTAGCTATCAACACACACCATGTGACCAAGGACATTTGTTGAGGATGCCAGCTCTGCCCCATCCAAGTGTGCTTTGGAATTTGTTACAGAATCATAGAATCACAGAATGGTTTGTGCTGGAAGAGACCTTAAAGATCATTCAGTTCCAACCCCTCTGCCATGGCCAGGGACACCTATCACTAGACCAGGCTGCACAAAGCCCTCTCCAGACTGTCCATGAACACTGCCAGGCATGGGGCAGCCACAGCTTCTCTGGGAAATCTGTGCCAGTCCCTCAGCACCCTCACAATAAAGAACTTCTTCCCTGTATTTAATCTAACCCTAACTCTCTAGTTAGCCCCAGAGGTTATTTGACATGGGGCAGTCTTGTATGAACACGTACCTTTATTGCATTCTCCAAATAGCAACAAACAGAAACGAACATAAAAGGACAGGGACATAAGCAATTTCCATAGCTATGTCACTAATACAACATGCTATAAAGTGATTTTACTTTTACAGAAATTAGCCTAAGTCTTACCACCAAAATGCAACGCCCTCATTTTGCTTCAGCAGAACAACAGTGTCTTCATATATGCAGTAAAGTACATACGACATTTCTAAGAGACTGTGACTATCTTGATATTAATCCACCAGAAAGGAGATACAAGAAGGCAGAGAAGCAGCAATCTGTAAATCTTTTATTTGTCTGTCTCTCAGAACGGTAATTGAATCTGAACTCAGCAGATGAGCCTGGTTTGTGGATAGCAGCAAAGCTCTGTCTAAGGCTGTGTGTTGCACTGATTTAAGGGATCTGTCACTCCATCCCAGAATGAGCAGAAGCAAAAGAAGGCAGTACAGCTATTGAACAAGGGCCTTCAGAAAAATCAGACTCCAGTCCCACAAGCATTCACTGTTTTTTTAATCTCAGAAATGCATTTCCTGCACTGAGGTCAGGGGAATACTGACTTGCTCAAACACACAGGTGAGCAACGGCAGCAGCCACAGAGAACAACACTAAAGAATATTTGTATTAAATATGCATTCACTTAAAAGGCAAAAGATCTTTGTCAAAACTGAAAAGCTCAAGGCTTCAATATCATTTGGGATACTGATGAACCAATCATCGAAGAAATTTCACAATTACTAGTCATGAGGTTTAATGTTTAAGAGCATCAAATCAGTACAAGGCCATAAACCCATTTTACAGAATTCCTCAAAAGCTAACAGAATTAGCTGGTAGCCAGCACAGAAGATCCCTTGCGAACGCTTCTAATGCCATTGTGATGGAAATTTGTAAACATTATGAAAAGATATTGTGTATTCCTTGCCATTTCTTTCCTAAGTGATTCCTTTGGCCTTCAGTCTCACACAGTCCCTAGCTCATGGTTATACTTCTTAGCGCACGCCATCACTCTCAGTGATTAATATTTTGTTCATCTCCATTTTGGAGGTGCTTTTGGACTAGAGGAGGAAACCAGACTCTGCACACCACACCTCTAAGCATGAAGGGTCTCAGCTTTAGAAAGGCTCTGGACTGACTGGAAATCCTGGTTCACTACAACACGTATTACAGGGATTGCCATGGGAATGAGATTTTATCTTTTTGAAATTGCATCTTTGGAAGCGCTGTAAAAAATGGCCAGTGAAGGGGAGAGGACAGCCATGAAGCAGAGGAAGCAGCATCCCCAGGGATTTATTGAAATGTATTTACAGTTCTCCTTGCATGCAGTAATACTGTTTGACTCAGGGCTTTTAATTCATCAGCAATCACCCTTGCATTAGATAACCCGCCGGAGGGCGGGAAACAAGGGGCTATACGCTGCCGAAATTAATTCTCATGCTCGGGCTCCTGTCCACCTCACACCTTGGAAGCACGCATGCCTCCGTTCCCCGCCAGAGCTGCTGCCAGACAAAGGCGCAGAGATTTCCCCAGCTCCTTCTCATTCAGCCACACGCACAGATACAGCCCCCCGCGTCTTTCACTTCGCTCACGTGAATAATTCAGCATACTACCCAATACTATAAACGCACTCACAGGAGTCCCCCGTGCCATAGCCCCTTTTCTGGCCTCCCTACCTAACAGCAAATGCTCATCTGGACAAAATGTAATGCTTTTAGGACCGACTGTTGCAGGGTGCTGCCCATTCGAGCTCCCCGAAGGGCTGCTGGGGACATCCGGGGCTCCTCGGCCGACCTGGCGCTGCCCGGAATTCCCGGCCCCAGCCCCAGCCGCGGCCCTCCTTCCCCCGCCACATGCAGCCGGGGCCGGGCGGGAGGTGTCTCGCCGGGGTGGACCCGCCGTTGGGGAGCGGGGCCGGGCGGTAGCCGGACGGAGGAGCCATTGTCTGTCTGTCTGCTGGGCCGGTACCAGGGCCGGGCCTGGGGCTAGTGGGATTACGATGGTGGTGGTGAGGGAAGGTCCCCCTTTTCTCTCTGCAGGAGGGTTGCACGGATAGCAATGGGGTTATATCCTTTCCTTGCAGAGGGGCTGGAAGGACGGCAGTGGTTTTTTTTCCTTCCCCGCAGCAGGGCTGCAAAGGCAGCGAGGAAAGCGGAAGGAGAGGACGGGGGGGACACGAGCAGGTCCCGGAGCTCTGAGGGGACCAGGCTTTCGTCTTTTCCGTCTAAATGGAAAAATCTGAGTAACAGCATCAGCGAGCAGATACCGCTCAACCGGGAGAGGCGCGCTGAAGCAAAACCACCGCACGGCTCCCGCCGAGCACAGCCCTCCGCCGCCGCTTCGGAGGCTGTCGGGGGCTGGCCCTGTCCCCCTGCCCTGTCACCGGCTCTGGGGCGGGAGGATCGGGGAGCCAGGGGCAGCGCCAGGTCCCGTGCGGCCCCCTTCCTCTCTCCCCGCCACCGGACTGTCCCTGAGGGGCCTCCCGCGGGCCGCGTCCGGGACCGGAGCCGGAGCC
>JAOEHX010024155.1:0-33896 GCA_025448015.1 Bolborhynchus lineola | reverse complement strand
GGCTGGGCGGCCATTTCTCCTCTAGTCGGAGGAAAAGACGCGGGGCCCAGGGGGAAAAAGAGAAAACCACCATAGAGAGCGGGAGGTGGGCTGCCGCCGCGGGGCCGTCACTTCCGCCCTGGGCGGGAAAACACCGGCACCCCTCACCGCCCCAGCGCCATCTTGGTTTTGGGTAGCTGTCCGCAAGGAAGATGGCGGCACGCCGTGCTGGTACTAGACGGCAGGTAGCCCCCACACACACCCCAGGCCCGTGTCCCAGGGTGAGCGGCGGGGCCTTGCGCTACGTTCCGCCCCGCGGCTGCACGCTCCGTGCCCCGCCGGCTGCAGCTCGACTACTCCCGCAGCGCCACGACTACATCTGTCGTCTTGTACTCAGGAGTCGGGCCCCCGGCCACGGCCGGGTTACCTGTGGGTTGGGATGCGCGTCCATCCACGAGAGCTGCTTGGGCGGGTTCCTCTGCACGGCGGGGCGCAGCGGGCGGACCACCGTCCAGCGGCATTGGCGCCAGGTGCTCCCGCGCAGCAGGAAGGAGAGCCCGTAGCTGCGGCGCTTTACTGCAGCCGGTTTTGCGGCAGATGTGCGTGAATAGCTCCAGCAGCGCGGCAGCCGGGAGCAGCGCGGTCGGGGTTGCTGAGGCGCTGAGGTGTGCGGCGGAGGGCTGTGGTCCGTCTGGTGCACAAAGGTGTGTCGGCTGAGAAGAACGGCACTCAAGCTAGAGCTTGAGTAACACTAAGTAACGCTGCTCAAATTTTACACAGTGATTTATTTTTTAAAGGCTATTCCACAGTATTTCTGAGACAAGTATAAAAAACTATAAAAGAAAAAAAGAGCAGGGAAAGATGCGTATGCACAATTTTAACTGAGCTTTTAAGTTCGGAGGATAATGACTCCCAGGTGTTCAAAAGCAACTGATGTACGATAAAGGCAGTTGAGATGAGAAGCAGACATAACCCCCAAATGCTGGTTTGCCATTACCTGAGTAGGGAAAGTAATGCACTGGTTCTTTAGGCATGGCTTTCTACATTCTGCACAGACAGCAACCAGTAAGTGGCTGAGGCTGAAATAGTAAGTTTTAGTCGTGACCGTTTGTGGTTACCTGATGAACAGCGTGACCTAGGCAGACACACAATTCTCTCTGTCCTTTTTTTTAATGCCTTTTCCCTTATGCAGGGGTAGGGGTAAGTAATCTATACCTCAAGTGTGGCACATGTGCCCCAACTTTTGCTGTAACCAACAAAAAGACACTATCAATGTGGAGGCTACTTGATAATGGACTCATAGGAAGAAGCCATCTTCCTAGAGCAAGTAAGGTTTCCAGAACTGTTGTGGGATTTGGGTGCACAAAAGCTACACGCACACATTTTCTAGTGGTTCTGAAGACCTGTGGGATGCTCATGTTGTTTCTCTTCAGTGATGGAGAGCTCTCCTGTATTTTCTGGGCTATAAGGGATATATTTAATTGGGACAGAAAGGCTGGTCAGTTCTCTTTCAATTCTTCATTGTATTTGAGACAACATACTAGAGGCCCAGAATACAAAAAAAACCCAGCAAACACTTCCCCAAAAGACCCACACACTGCCAAAAAAAACAAACAAACCAAGCTATACTGTGAAACTTTTTGAAAACATACTTTAATTATTTCACATATATTTGCATAATGACAGTGTAAGTTGTTCAGTACAGCCCCTTGTTAGCAAAACCATCAGGATGTGTGCCTGAAACACACCAAACCAGTGGTTTTCTAAGGGTATTGATATGAAACACAACCCAAAAGGTCTTTCATCTCTGTCCTGCAAGCTGTTTTACTTCTTCAAATCCTTTGGGTGGTAATTTATTGTGTAAAATACCAGGTATTTTTTTATATAGCTTGTTTAAACTTCTAAGGTATGTGGGCACATCTGATCTACGTTTGATGTTTTAGAGGCACTCTTTTGCTATAAAGTAAAAAAAAAACCCACAACACCCAAAACAAAGCAAAAAATGATAAAAAAAGTATGACTATCATAGGAGATAGTAGCTCTGGCCATGACAAGAAGTGCTGCTTTATTGGAATACAGCAACAGTCTGGAAAATTTGCAGTCAAGTACAAAGTTCAAAGCAATGGGAAGATAAATGAAGACAAAGCACCGCAGTATTATCATAGTGCCATCACTGGTCCCAGCTAAACTCTTGCTATTAGCAGATGTCTTCACTATCCAGTGAGTCAGCTGACTACTTGTACATCTTCCCAGCAGTAACGTAGAAAGGGGAAATAAGTAGCAAAGTCCATCGTTTATAGTCAGCAGTGAAATTGGATTATCCCATCAGGGAGTAAGTGTTAAAAGATGATAATGTAGCCTCAATTCCAAAGATTTATTAAGAATGAAGAAACTCAGAGTGAGGCTGGTTTTAATCTCTTTATAAAACTGGATCATAGACTTGCTCAAGTCAGTGGTGTTACCATCTGTGGGCTGGTCCTTCCCTTGCAGCTGTTACTTTGCAGTAGAGACTTGTATCTAAAGCAGCTTCTTTTCCTGTTAAATCCTTGTTCAGTTTTACAGCCCCCTTGGGCAGATTTTGTCGATCCATGAGTGGGACGAGGCTAAAGAGAGCTGTGTAAAGGGGATGCTTCAGTAGATGGCACTCTCCCTCTGAGCGAGGATAAGCAAATACCTCAGCCAAGAAATTCGATGCAGTGAGAGCAACTTCTTTTATACTGTGCAGTGCAATGAGTGCAGGCAAAGGTCTGCCTCGCTATGCCATGAAGTAACCCCTGACAGTTTTTCATAAATGTGGATTGTTCAAATCCTCACATATGCTTTCCTCCCAACTTAAATGACTGGGGTCTGTCTTGGTTCAGTTAAGACTTCGTCCTGAAATCTTAATGGTGGTGAATGTATACATCACTTATAATTATACACACACACACGTATACATTTAAAAGATATATTTTTATTATATAGTTAAAAGAGCTCAGTAGTCATATAAGTAACACACCTAGGACTCAGTATTTAGAACTGTTCTGCTTCCTCAACCATTTTTTTCTGATTCCTTATTTTAATTTTCTACTTTGTCAATGCTAGATCCAGTTTAAGAACTTCAGACCTTTGGTTTGTTGATTTTTTGTTGTTGTTGTTGTTATTTAGAAGCCACAAGTTTCATAGATCTTATTTAAAGGGCTGTTGCACTGATTTAATAGTACAGGGGAGGAGGCCTTAACTGCAGGAGTGGGGATAATAAAGACCTGCTATACATCAGGGGAACTATCATCTTTTAAATTAGATTTGTTGTTAACCAAGCAGTAATGTACAGCCATCATTTTACAGCTTTCTAAACTGAACAGAAGGGTGAGAGAAGAGAGTGAAAGAAAAGTGTATAAGACAAAGATTGCAAAAATAAAATTACATGGGATAAATTTATAAAATGTAAATTTAGTTAGTTCCTTTTTTGCAGTTTTAAATTACTGAATAATGTAAGTATATTCTTTCAATTTACTGCTTTTTAAGCATTCCTTTATTTCTTATTTGACTGATACACAGATCAAGTAAGTTGCCATACATTCTCAATCTCTGCCTCACTTCTACGCTCCCCAGAAATCCTTTTTTGCACTCATTAAAATCACAATGTTAACAGTATTTCTAAAATCTGGAACCTGGAGATACCATTTTTTCTTGTAAGATGGAAGCATTTGGTACTGTAGCTCAGAAAAAGCTGTTGACCTGTTTTTTCCAATATTCATGTCAGACCCTGAGGCTTTTTTTTTGCCTGTTAGAATGAAGAGGCCCTAGGTAATGTATGAAAGAGAACTATAAAGAGCATTTGTGTACATCTCTCCAGTGCCAGTCAAATTTTGAGCAAACAAAATCAAAAAGTATGTACCATTGCGAACAAGATAAAGGAATTTCTGTTTCCAGAAGTGGTTCAAGCAGTTGCATGCTGCATGAGAGAAATAGGAATTTAATTTAGTAACAAATAAATATATTTTTAGATTTTCTGTTCTTAATTCAGAACAAAACAAACCTACTGCAAGTGTCAGATGCTTAAGGGTCTGTGCCCAAAAGCAATATGTTCTGTCCTTGGCAGAGAAACTGCAGAACAGATAAAATGCTGGACCAGTGGAAGTTCTCTATTAAAAGTACCATTTAGCTACAGCATTCCTCTGTTACTTGGCAAATAGATCTAAACTTCCAAGTGTAGTCTTCATGCAGTAAGGTTACTACTTGGAAATCTCTTTTGCACGCAGCTGAATGGAAATGGTTTGGAGAGGTTTTTTCTAACGTTTTATGGAGGAACTGATTTTTTTCCTCTGGAGGGAAAAAAAATCACGATGTGGGGTGTGGGGCTTCTACTATTTGGAACATGTCCTTTAGAAGAATGAAAGCAAAATGGTTTAACTCTCTTAGAGTGCTACTAATTTTTTCCTCTTCTTTAGTCTTGGGCTGATATTCAGTCAGATAAGGAAGCATGTCTAAGTCATAAAACTAATCAAAAACATTGGGTTTATGGTTGCAGCCTTTAACTTTGTAGCAGCTTTGGAAGATCCAGAAATCAGCTTTCTACACTGGCTTCAAGTAGTGGTTTCAAATAAAAGAAACTGACTGAATCATCAAGCTAGACGTTGAGAAACCTGAGTTTTATGCCTTCAGGCAAGTTATAGCCTGATTTTCAGTTGCATTTATTTAACTCCTATTTATTACAAGTGGAGTTATACGAGCACAGCACCCCTGAAATTTGTTTTTAAACAGTTTGGGAGTATCTTCATTACAGATACATTGGAAAGCTACTTCAATGTCTGTAATACATTTTGAAATGCTTGGAATATGTTACAGAAAGGCAATCGTTACTAACAAGTGTCACATTGAAACAGTCCTATTTTTTTTTCTCATCTCAGTGCAGTACAGTTCAAATTACCTTAAAATAAGCGATCAACAATCAGCAGACCTGTACCTACTCTTTCTGTAAAGGGTGATCTTGAAACAAACCAGATTTTACTGGAAACCTCAAGAATATTACAAACGATGCTTCATACTACACTAGTTAGGACAAGGTCATTTGTAAAACTGTTCAACAAAGGGTGAGCACGTGCACCAGGCTGGTGAATTAAGCAAATGGATGGAGCAAAAGTCTAACTGCTCTTTTTCCTTCAACTACTTTTTTCTTCATGAAAACTGCAGATGAATTTTGCATCCTCCTATTGCTGGCTTATCCAGCCCACTCTGCAGGATTTGACTGACAGGAGAAAAACATACTTCTAAATTATTTGGTCACTTTTTTTTTTTTTTTTCAGTTTTCTCTTTCTGATTTGCAAAGTCTCAATTGGCTGGGTGCTGGGCTGTGAGCTGTTTGTCCAACGGGGCCTTTGTTCTGGTCTCTGCTCCGGCAAAAACTGGAAAAACCTGTTCACATTCTCCTTTTTTTTTCTGTTTTGATCTTCCTCTCCCATTGGCAGTTGCAGCCTGTACACATGCAAACAAGGTGGTGCCTACCTTTCATGTGGAAAGCTGCCGTAGGAAAACTGAGGTAGCTTTTTCCATTATCCCAGAGCTTTTCTAGCCTCATGAAGGCTTTGGTGAATGCTCCAGGAGTTAAACTCTGATTGTTCTCCACAAAATGTGCTTAGGTCATCATTTTCTTTTTCTTCAAGCAAGGGGAGGGTGTTTGAGTGTGGCTGCAGCCCAGACTTTTGAATAATGTTTTGTAGACTGGGAGAAGTGCAAGAGCCAGGCTTATTGTGCAATGTAGCTTTATGGATGCAGAAGTTTGTTTGCTTCACAACAGCTGCTTCTGGTGTGGCGTTAACATCTGTAAGACGAGACAAACACTAAGGCAGTAAGTTAGTGCAAGAACTGGACAAGTTGAGAAGAAACTTTTTTCCATCTCCTTCCTTTTCCTCTTGCTTTGTGCTGTTGTTGGAGCTAGAATGGGTCAACTGTGTGGACGATGCATGCAGCTGCTGCGGGACTTCATGGCCTTTGTTCAGAGGATGTCTTCCGACCTGGTGCAGGGCATCAAGGAATGCTTAACTCTGATAAGCAAATGCTTCTGCTTAAAACAAAACAGCTCTAAAGCCAGTCAGTTGTACAAACCCATCCTGCAGCCTCATGAGAGGGTGACAGCACAGGAATTTCTGCAGCATATTGAAACAGGTAAGAGGGCTTGTTTTTTCCAAAAGGGTTATGAAAGAACAAGGAGGTTCATTTTGTGGGTTGAAAACAGGTTATCGGCTGAACTGCTTTGGCATGGCACAGAGCAGCTTGATGATGATGTAGGAAAGCCAGAGCTATAGAGCATTTTCTTTGTGTACAGGACATCAAGGGCTCAAGTGATGTAAGAGTTGTGTCTAGGTAGAAATGGTCAGTCACTTTCTTGCTCTGCCACCACTGTTAATACATAACCCAAGTAAACATGTTTCATAGAACTGTGTCCTTCTAGCAGCTGAAGTTAAATTTTGAAGTCAGTCACTGAAGTCACAGAGATAGAAGCAAGTCATACGAACAGTGGATGTTACATGAGTGCTGAGCTGTGACCAGGCAAATCACAGTCTGGTCCTGGCTCAGTTGTGTACATCTGTGTCAGCTGGACTTGCACTGAAGGTGTCTACAATGTACACATGGGGAGGTTGCCCTGGGACAAGCACCACTGGGCTCACAGAATTCCAAGCATCTGGTCTGCCTAGGCACTTTTGTGCAAACATTTTAAACACAAGGCTTGAACACAGTCATGTGATTCCGGTTGAATCAAAGTAGATCCATAACTTTTCCCCTGCTTTATAGACTACCCGCCTAATTTCCCTGTAGATCCATTTGTGATGTTCTCTCTATCCTCTCCTAGGACACAATAATATCAATAGGAAAACTTTTTATTTCACTCCTGCAGCCCCAGAGTATCACCTGGGATTAGTGTGTTTTGTCAGTTGTCCAACCTAAAAACATTCCTTGTCTCAAGCTTAGGTGGGGTCACTGCTTGTTTGGTTTTGCTTTGGCTCACAGCTTATTGGGTATATTGCTTTAACAATTGTGGGCTAAAGCTACTATACAAAATTGCATAGCCTTCTACTTTAATTTGTGTGAAGGATGTGGAGCACAAACTACTATTTCTTTACTTGCCTTTCCAGGGACATAAAACTATCTTGTGAGGGAGACCAGAAGAGATGTTTTTTCCCCTGGTGTGACAGTTAATGCTGTTTGAAATGCTCTTTCATGGAACAACCTTTGGAATAATTGCTGTGATGCTGTTCATTAGCCTCAGCTGCTATTAGCTGGAGTCATTACCCTATGAATGTAAGGGGTCTTGTGCTGCTGAAACAGTTCACTAATTGTTGCACATTAAGCACTGTCTAAATCCTAAAGTCCATATCCAGATCTTTCATCTTGATGGACAGTGGAGATCTTCCAGGGCTGAACTTTTTCTCTTAGAGGTTAGATTACTCCTGACTGTATAAACTCTCTCGGCAGTACCCCAGATCGGTTGATGGATCAAGAGCAGTGAAGAGGGGATCTGGAAAAAAATGGCCTGAATGACCCTTTACAGCACTCACTGGTACTTCCTGGAAAGACTAAGTGTGTGTTTCCATGAAAAATATTTAATCTCTGAGATAGGTCTTGAAAGGGCTGCTTTTTGTTGGGTACTCAGGAGCTGGGGTACAGCAGCAGGGAGCCTAGAGCTTCTGTGACAGCAGTACCCAGATGGCAGTGTGTGCTCTTAGAGAGATCCCAATATCCATGATAGGACATACATAGCACCCAGGAAGAAGAACCAGGGTTAATTCTCTGAGTGACCAAATCCTGCTACCAGGACAAATGGAGGCAGGGAGGCTTCACAAAGAGAAACAAGGCACTTGCCTCTTACCTTGGCACTCACCTGTGTAGTTTATTCCAACATGGACCAAACCCATCCTCAATTCTGAACAAATTATAATAAGCAAAGAGCCAACATTTTGACAACTTGGGTGCAAGGATAGATTTCCTCGTTGATCATCCGCTGTTAGCTAGGACATCAAATACTTGATATTATAGCAGGTGAAGATTTTAACTGGCTTTTGCTTTATCTCTCTCCCAAACAAAAATGCACAGATACGAGGGAGATTCAAATAGTTGGTGTGTAAGGAACAGAATTAAACCAATGAAAAGATTTGGTTGGTTTGTTTTTCTCCAAAACCTCATGCACACTGGCTAGTCCTTCCCTCTGTGTGTATTGTTAATTATTAAACAAAATTGACCTCCATATGAAGCCCACTAATCCTAATCCTGAAAGTAGTTTACTACTCTTGACATGTCAGCAGCTTCTAATGGCTTGAGATACTGGCTGAATTTTGCAGTGAGGCACGAAACCTCACACCCCTCACATCTCTCTCATCACTTTATCCCATAAGAGGTAAAGTAGCTAGATATTGTTCACAGAGATATTTCAGTCTTTAATGCACTGCTTTAGTCTGTTGTCTGAAAATATATCTTACAGTTGTGTGCTCTGCCAGTCAATTTATACTTCATTACCTTTCAGTTTATACTATTGAGCAGTGGTTCAGTGGCTCATATTTTTTTCCTCTCTGCTGTTTCATTTCACACATTAAAAAGACATTACACAGACTTACAGAAGTCATGCACAACTGCTATTGCTTGATGGCTGTTGCTGAACATCTGGTTTATTCATAGGGGAGCTGTCGTATTCAAGAACAGGTAGACTCATTCTACAAATCAGAGCCTGAGGCAAGCCCATTTCCAAACCATGTTGCTATTCCCTGAAATCCTTCATTGTAATATCCAGGACAGGAAACGTGGTGAACATAAAGTGTAGTAAATTAGAAATACGTACTCTTTTACTCTTTTTATATCTAAGAACACCATGTTCAGTAAATATATTTTAACAAAGATTTTCTGTGATTCAGGAAGAGATAAAGATTTTTATGGAGAACAAGAACACCTGCATTTATATTGTAGGGCATAAAAGTGTCTAAAGGTTATAATTTATCTTGCTTCCAATCACTAGCTTTGTGAGCTTCACAGGAGGCATTTGCAAGGACAGGTTATTCTGGTTCATTTACTGCTGTTGCTCATTGAAACATGAATAAGGATAGACGGGCTCTATGGAGTTGTTGCAGTGTCAAAATCCTTATGTGTTTGGCTGGCTGTAAATTTTAACTTCTTTTGGTAAACTAACCCTTTACAGGTGTGATTGAGTCTGTGCTGTCATTGTACCTCTTTAGGTTTTGAAATGTCACCCCTTGGAAGGGACCCTCTGGAAGTCCTGAGGACCTTAGCCTTTTCAGAAAATCCAGGTTTACAGCAGTCTGCTGCCCTCTATTACTTGCATATGAGTCAGCACCGTAAGTTATCTCAGTGCACTAGAAAATATTCACATAATTATAAACAAAAGTATTATTTCCAACTGTGAAACTCCCTTTGATTCATTAATCAAATTTCTTTTTCTTACTTTTTTTTTTTTCTTTCATACTATGTTGTTTGTTAAGGAAAATGAAAATGCCGTCATGTCCATGTGGGCAGAATCATTCCAGGGTTTGCTATGAGGAGATATTGTCATGATTATAAAAGATTGTCATTTATGTCATTGTAATACTTCTGTAAAACTCAGCAGAGCCCAAAGTAGTTAGAATCAGTATACACCGAATCTCCTGAGAACAGAACAGTCAAAATATGGTGGAAGGAAATGGACATAATGGAGCAATTATGTTTTTGTGTAATTTTTGGAAGAGGACAAAGATGTAGAGGCCAGATTGTAGTGGAAGTTTATGAAGCAGATATTCTTTGTCCTGACTATTACATGGGAGCACTTGGCTTCTGAGGTAATTTGTAAACAGTTGAAAGTCAGCCTAGATAAGCCAGGCAAAATTCTAGCAAGATTTTGGGTCCTACAAAAAGGTAAGAATCCCAGCAACAAGCAGGCTGTGATCTATTTATTTTGTTTTACATTTACGTCAAGGAAAGTGTTCCAGCACTTGGCTTGATAAGTTTATATCATGGCTATTTTGCTGGATAGAAAGTGCAGATAGCCACAGCATGAGGAGCCCCTGTGGGGTGGAATGACTTGTTTGGCAGGAAGGCAAATTGCTTCCCTTCCCATAATGTTTTTGAAGTACTTGATTATTCAAATCCTTTTCAGGAAACTTGCCCTGTTTTGCTAGTAGCAGTAGATTTAAATGTCCCTATATATGGGAGCACCTGAGGCTTAAGACCAACAAGAGATAAATGTGACTACAGTGAACAATGAGATTCCTGAATATTTCCTCTCATTCCTCCAGTGAACATCTCCCTGCCTGTGGAGCATCTGGAACCCTTCTATGCATTACTAAGGTCTGCTGACCTGGAAGTGCAGCAGATGTCTTCCTTGTCCCTTGTAAACTTCTTGCTGGAAGGAAATAGTGAGTAATTAACACATGCTGTCTTTAGGTGAAAAAGTATCTCTTCAGCCAGTCAGGCAGAAGGAGAACACATCTACATAGCCAGGTCTCCACAAATCCCTTTTTCTGGACTCCTGATAGGAAACATGTGAGTCTCTATCTGCAGACCACATAGATTCTAGTGGCACTAGTATATACCACATAGAATTATAGAATCATAGAATAGTTAGGAATGGAAAGGACCTTAAGATCATCTAGTTCCAATCCCCTACCATGGGCAGGAGGACCTTACACTAAATCATGTCACCAAAGGCTCTGTCCAATCTGGCCTTGAGCACTGCCAGTGACAGAGCATTCACAACTTTTTTGGGCAGCCCATTCCAGTGCTTCACCACCCTTACAGTGAAGAACTTCTTCCTTACATCTAATCTAAACTTCCCCTGTTTAAGTTTAACACATTACCCCTTGTCCTGTCACTACAGTCCCTAATGAAGAGTCCCTCCCCAGCATCCTTGTAGGTCCCCTTCAGATACTGGAAGGCTGCTATGAGGTCTCCATGCGCCTTCTCTTCTCCAGGCTGAACAGCCCAACTTTCTTAGCCTGTCTTCATACAGGAGGTGCTCCAGCCCCCAATCATTCTTGTGGCCCTACTGTGGACATGTTCCAACAGTTCCATGTCCTTCTTATGTTGAGGACACCAGAACCACACACAGCATCCAAGTGAGATCTCATGAGAGCAGAGTAGAGGGGCAGGATCACATCCTTCAACCTGCTGGTCCTGCTCCTTTCGATGCAGCCCAGGATACGGTTGGCTTTCTGGGCTGCGAGCACACACTGCCGAGTCATGTCATCCCTTCAACTAGATTGGATCATGTGGTAAGAGATCTTGGATCTGTGTGCAAAGGCTGATAAATTATTCCCAAAGTTGTGGGAACATCTATACAATTTTCATTCTTGGATCAAGAGCCCACTACTTAGCCTTTCAAGCAACAGATGCAGCTCTTATAAATACATTCTGCCTATGAGACAGAGCTTATTTTCTTGTTGTTTTTTAACTGAGCGGTCTTAAATTGCTTGCAGATTTTAAAAAATCATGTTACAGAATTCACTTTCTTCTGTAGCTAATGGGGCAAATGTAATTGATGTAGGAACTGAGAGCTGCAGATGAAAAACTTCCCACTAAAGTTCACGTTGATAGGCAGGATATGTCCCCACACCATCAACTACTGTGCTCCCTGGCACCTGAGCCACAACAGATACACCATTACACTAGCCCATAACTGCAGAAGACAAGGTCAGTCTTCAATAAAGCTAGCTTTTTTTTTATTTTTTAAAGGATCTTGATGCAAATGTCATGCCATTATTTACAAGTAAAAAATAGCACTGCAGCTGCACTTTTCAAAATGAACCTTATGTTTGAAACCAGAATTGCTACCAGAAATGTTTGGGATTTTCTGAAATAGAACCACTTGCCCTCTTTCACAAGTCTGAAGAGGAATCAAGCAAACCAAGCTAGGGACTGTGAATGCCATTCAAGTTGTTTCCATCTTTGGCCTATGTTGCATAATCATAGCATAGATCCCAAAGCCATCAGAGGAAAATATATTATTTTCACAAAGGCATTAACTGTTTATTGTTTGTCCATTTTTCTTGAATTTATGAATAGTTGACAAAGAATTAGTTGTCCAAATGGGTTTACTTGAGCCAATTCTGGATCTGCTTGAGTCAGAGGATGCCACTGTCCAGTGTAATTCCTGTGCCTGCACCATGACTTTGGCTGTTTCAGGTGAGTGTGCCGTGCTTTCCCTTTATCCTCTGCAGTGATTTCATTGAGCTTTTATCTCATATTTCAATGTGAAACAACCTATTTGTGATCGGGCTGAGTCATAAGATGCAGCAACAAATTTTGGTATTTCCCACATCATAAATTCAACCTCTTGAGATTCCAGTTAAGATCTTTTTTCTCAGTGTTTCTGACCTTCTTATGGTTACAAACCTTTTTCTGATTTCCAACCTAAATATGGTCATGACCAGCTTATCTTACTTAGCATCTACACTGGCTTTTGCTTCAGCAGTTCTGCCTTTCTGACGTCTGTGCTGATGGGGCTCCTTCATTTTACTAGACTGAAAAAGCCAAGTTCATTTAAGACTGCTTCTGTGAGGCTCTCCATGCATCTTCATAGTCCTTCTGGGTGTCAACTGTATATTCCAGAAAAAGAACATAGAATTGCATCTGCCGTTTTGTGATAGATGCCACAGAGCTCAGGCATTGTTACAGTCTTAAGATGTACATAAATGGTGCAGGAGTTCCACTTCTAATTTATCTGTCTGAAAGAGAGGTCACCAGAAATGTGCAGTATTTCAGCTCAGGTCTCACCTGTGTCTTCTATTGTGGCATCTAGGGAAATATATTTTATAGTATGTCTCTTAATAACACTTGTTTTTCTTGTGATTTCATCCCAGTGATATTGTCAAGCTGCAGCTGTAAATCAGCCTTGTCTTTCTCTTCCTCTGCTGCTGTTTCCAGCAAACACTAATTAATTAAGGGTCTGTAACAAATGTTTCTAAGTACACTTGCCTGCATTTATACTGTAGGGTTTCGTACTGGTTTTGTTGCTTCAGGCTCCTAACTTGTCTGTTATTTGTAAAATATTCTAGTCATCCACTTCATTGACTGTGCCGCACTCACACCTTTGCATAAACTTTGTGATTCGAAGCCAACTACAGACCAGTCCTTGTGGAATTCCACAATTTCAGGCTATATGTGGAATTTCCATTTTTCAAAACTTGCTGACCGTTTGGTTTTAGTCAGTTCCTTATCCATTATGTACTTGCATTTGTCACCAACTTCTCTTACTTAACTATGCATATTGCATATCATGATACAGATATTTTCCTGGCATCCAGACAGATAAACCACAGTTACCAAAAAAAAGGTTTTCAGGTCAGTCTGGCTTATTCTACCTTTTGAAAACTATATAATTTTACTGTACAGATTGTGTAAAGGCGTGTATGACAGCTATGAGTAGCATTTATTTCACTTTCTATAGTGCTTGTTCCACCAGCTTCCCTCTCCAGCCTGGGAAGTTGCAGTCAGATCTCTCAGAAGGCTGAGAGAAGCATGGCACAAGTGTTATTTTCCGATTTGAGTATTTGTGTTGCCAAGGGGAGTGCATAGGCAGGATTCAACTGCATGAAAGTGCTGATTTGCATTTTATTCTTGTATGATTATTTGCCATTTTTTAAAGACTTTTCCCTTTGAAACTTATTTTTAAGCATTGCATATTATTACAGTCAGGTTAAGAACTCTGTATGCTACATTACTTTGTGTGAACAGCAAATTGATTCATTGAAATGCCTAAATTAGGCATGGCATCACTAAAGTTGTAGGTACTTGGCACTAGGAGGACTTTATGTGTGGTCAGTGAAGTTATCCTGAAGATCTGCAGAGAGATACCTCTTCACCTGTTTTAAGAAGCCCACAGACAAAGCAACTTGTTCAGGGATGTAAGGGCATTCCTTGGTCCTGAAGGCACTAGCACCCTTCTAGGTGTCTCAGTCTTTAACCCAGAGTACAGAGAACCCTCAGCCACTCCAGATTCAATCCATCTTCATTCTCTGGAGAGGATGTTCACCTCATACCTTTGCACACTCTCTTAAGTGTACTTCTGTGCACAAGTAGTTCAAATTAAGCAGGCAAGGAGCTTTCAAACTAGATAGGAAGGCATCTGCTGAACATAGAATAGAGGTAGGCAGTCCTGCAAGTGCATAAGCTGGGTTGCTGCCTGAGATTTGATCAGTGTTGAGGATTTCTGTCCCAGTTTAGGATTTAGATGGATTAGATCCATTTATATCTTTTTCAGACCATATTTAGGTGCCACAGCAATGAGACTAAAACAAGAGGCAGTTCTCTAGAGTTCATTTTAGCTCCGGACTCTGGTATCCTAAAGGGTCTGCTTGAGAAAAGTATCCTGGTCTGTCATGTCCTTTAACTAAGCCATTCATGCTTCAGAGCGGTTTAAAAAATATATGTATGGAAGCACAACCAAATTAAATGGTTCCTTACATAGCTTTAAGGTGACTAAAACTCTAAAACCAAGAGCGGTAATGTGATGTGTCTTAATTCTGCTGCAATGAGCATGCAAGACTATGTACAGAGTGAAGCTGTATAGCAACGTGACTGCAAATTTTACATAAGATGGGTTGTCTGGTACTTATCTGCTGCAATAGGTAGCCAAAAAAATAAAAGGAGCAAATAAACCTATTCAGATGAACAGGATTTGAAGGTTAGTTTGTTCCAACACTAGCATTCGCCCACACAGCAAAAGGACACAGGCACATTTTCAATTATCTGCATCTTTTCAGTCTTCTGAGTAAAAGTAATCAGTTCTGGGATAAGACCTCTTCTAAGACTATGTAGGAACAGAATTAAACATTCACAGCAAGGTCTTAGGGAGGCCTGAACATCTGCATTATACTAAACAAGGAGGATGCACTGGGTGTAGAACACATTCAAAGTTGTACCGACAGGAGAACTTTCAAGCACACAAGTGGCAGAGAATGGATAGAAATAATTTATAAATACAGGTTTCAAGGTGAGTTATTAAAACCCAACTTGAGTAGACGTTACTGATTTCCCCACTTCAGAATAGCATCTGAATACGTGGTTCCCTTCTAAAAAGACTTTCTTGAGCATAAAATACTCAAATGAAGGCAGAAAGGACTTGTCCTGGACTAAATTAATGCTGGCTGAAGTATACTTGAATATCCTGGATTATCTGTGTCTGTCAGTTCCCCATTGTAGGTAGGCTCCACATATAAAAATAATGACTTTTTTCTCTTAACTCTAAATTAGTTGGCACCCTAAAAGTTGACCTCATCCATTCATATTTCTTGTTTTTTACTGCTTCATGTTTCTCTGAGCAAACTTCCAGAGACTGGCCATTGTCTAAACTGTCTAGAAATGTACAAAAATGAAGCAATGCTCAACTAAAACTTCTGTGATCTTCAGTGGCAGTTTGGCTCATCTAAACAATGGAAGCTGTAAACTATGGACTTTGCTTTTTCCTTGTATAAAATAATCTGAAAAATATTATATTAAAAGATCTCTTCATTGGTTTAATTCTCATTTAAATCACGCTAACTTCAAAGAACACCACTGCCAACACCACCTTATTTTTCCAAAACTGTGCCACTAAAATGCTTATAAGATACAAATACCAATAATCTATAGATATAAATAAGACAGTAAAGGGGACAGGACCATTGCTGTCTCAGTGTAGCAGTAGGTTATTTGCTTTGATGGTTGAGGGGCAGGAAAGAACATAAGGTTTTGATGGTAGAGGAGCAAGGAAGAGATTCTCTTCTATACAAAATAGCTGAGGCTACCTTCAGTAAGCCCAAAACAAAAGGAGTAAAACTAAAAGGAGGGGTTTTTTTCTAAATCATATTGTATTTCATAACATAGTATAACATTATTGTATGGAATATACTTATATATAAGGTATACACGGTATATAAATATGTTATATAGTGTTTTATAGTATATAGTTAATTTTATAGTATTAAGTATTAAGGTTTCCCCCCCAGTTTTTCATTCAAGTGTCTCAAGGGACTCTGCAGATAGCTTTGGATTCTCCTTGTACTCCAGGATGTTAGGTACAACCATACAGCTTAATACACTGCCATGCAAGGAAGCATCATCACTTCAGAAGAAGAAGCATCTTTTCAAATTCCAGTAGTTAAATCAAATTCTGTCTGTGGAAACCTCTGCATTGTTTGTAGCTGTCAAACGAGTGACAGAGGCAGATTCAAAGAGAGAAACTGGCCCTGAATATATTCTGCTAAATTAATTCAGTCTTCCCTGCAGTTGTTTATGTAGTTTTTGGTTGGCACACTGAACAACTTGATCAGACATACCAGAGGTACAAGGCAAAGTATGACACCTTGCTAACCTGTTTAAGGGGGCTTATGGTCCTTTTACTTTAATCATCCCAGTCACAAAAGTATTGAATCAGCTGTGATCTGTCACTAATACAGAATTCATGAATTAGTTTCTTTGCCATTGGGCTCTTGTAATTTTTAAGTTTCTTTTGAGCATACAGAGAAATTTTGATATATGCTAAAGAATCAAAGAAGTGAAAAGAAATCTAGTCCTTCCAGTTGTCCTGCTCCTGGCTCACAGTAAGATGGAAATGTCTTCTTTCTTTCTCTGATTCTCTTCTCCAGAGTCCAACCGAGAGGCTATATGTGCTGCTCAAGGAGTTACACCCCTACTGTCTCTTGCCAATTCCTATGATCCTAGAGTCCAACAAAATGCAGTTGGTGCTATTCTCAACCTCACACAATCAGGTACTTTCTGACAAATGGTTTATCTAAAATTGCCGAAAGAAAATTTCTCACTGATAGAAAAGTAATCAGGAAGGGTTAAGGCAAGAATAAAGGCATATCTGAGCAACACATTATTTCCTTTGTATAGGACATTCATGTTGATACCATAGGCTGATGATTTAAGTTTGGCCTCTCTTTAGCCAACACAGACCCTTTTTTGCCTAGTACCAAAAAAAAAGGCTTGATTTTTTTAATCCCAAGGGATTTGTTAAAGAAGTAAGTTCTTCTAAAGAGTTAGCAGCACATTTGGTGATACTTTGAAGGAATATCAGAAGCTTATCCCACAAACTCAAGGTCTAGGAACATTTAACTTTAATCTCTAACTTGATGTTAGAAGATGTAAAACGTAACTTTTATGGGCCAGACATTAAAAGCTCTTGCGATATCTGCGAAAAGCTTTAGCAAAAGCAGTTTTTCATCCTCTGCAATAATATGTGCACACCATACATAAACTCTGAAACAAACCAACATTAACTCTCACCTGTCTAGATGATACCATTATCCCACACAGCTAAATGGTACAGTTATGAGTAATGTCTCTTATTTTTATATAAGGGAAAGGAACAGATGGCCATTATACTTATGTTATTGTTAAAAAATTTTAAAGAATTTGATTTTAAAATGTGAAATTATGGTCAGTATCATACCCAAGGCTTCTCAAATTCTTCAGCAATTCAGAATCTCAGAACAGTCTTTAGCATGCAGCCAGCAAAGGCTTAATTGCTCAGATAGCCTGCTAGTCATTTTGCTGAAATGTCTGCATACTGCTATATTGGCACAAGCTCTAAATTACGTACTCTCCAGTTACACTGACTGGCATATATTTGGGCAGCATTGGCACTCTAGAATTCAGTGGTTGTGCATATCCCTTTTGAATGGTGCCTGCAGATGAGACAGAGGGAAGAGCAAGGACACTAACAGCACTTTTTTTTTTTTCCCCATCCCACTTTTTTATGGCAGAGAAAATCCAACAGGTCCTATGCAAGGAAGGAGCCCTACCAGTTCTTGCCTTGCTGCTGGAATCTCCTGACTCAGAAGTGCAGGTATGGCTCAAACAGGTCAGATTTTAAAACAGGATGACTGTAAGGAGAGCACAAACCACAGCACGCAGAAATGAGAAGGTGAAGAGGAGGAAGTTTCTCACACCTGTGAGAACATCTTGGTGAAACTCAGTGCAGTCAGGTAATATATATTCAAAAGTACACAATTTGTCCAGCTCCACAAGAGAAAGGTTATGATGCAGAAGTGCATCTGCTGGCACACTAACACAAGCACAGAGTAGGTATGTGATTGCCACCTTGTATGTTTCAGATCATCAGAGAAGTTACAGATAGGCCTCTTCCTCTGCTGTTTTTTTTTCATCCTAACTAATTTTCCACTCTAAGCAATTTTACCAAGTCATCTGAGAAGGCTTAATTTGTAAAGATTTTTTTCTTATTATTGTAAATGTTCGGAAAAATCTTCCTATTTTATGTCTACCACAGACACCTCTTTATGATTCTGTACATATAACAGAGTGCCAGTCTTAGTTCAAAAGTATGTGGATGAAAAACTATGAATCAGAGCTGTAAACTTTAAAATCCACTAGTTCCTTCATTCAGTTCTCCAAGTAGCACTTGGAGTAGTAATAGGATTGTTTCCTCCATTGGTTTTGTTATCTCTGTTCAGAGTTCTTTTAAATGTCTGAAGCTTCTGGAATTCCTTTCTGCAAACTGCTTCAACATTATCAGCTTTGTCTGAGATTCACGTTAACATTTTATTTGATGCAGCTCAACCTGCTTCTTCTAATTATACCTCCTGAGTAATACATACTCATATATATACAACTCTTCCTAGCATTAAAGTTTAAATCATTTGAAAATGGTGTCTTGGCACGCTAGGGCAATGACTACATCCAGTATGAGATAAAGAAATGTAAACATGCAATACAAGAAGATGCAGATAACCTAACTTAGGTGCCAGCAGCAGTGTCCTTGCAGCAGTATGGTACATTCTCAGATACTCAGTCTTAATGGGCTTGTACAACATGCAGTTGCCACAGTCTGACTGCTGTCATAGCTATAGCAGATTGCATTGTTTTTCCTGGAGGAAGTGCACTCAGGCTGTTAACACATGTACCCTATAAAACACCCTTAAGATGGAAAGGTACTTTGTTCATCAGGTCTGAGCATTTCTCCAATTTATTTTTAATCATCCTCAATATGTCACCAATAGGGCCTCTTCTCTCTCCTTTGTTCTCTGCAGTATTACAGCTGTGCTGCTCTGAGCAATGTGGCAGCCAATGTTCAGTACCATGAAGCCATGCTGAGACCCAACAACAGATTCCTGTTGCGGACACTTATCTCTCTCCTATCCTCTTCCGTGGACAAGGTAAAGCTGTAGCTTTCTCTTTATGTAAAACCTTAGTGTCAGAGTAGAGCTATAAACTTGGGCTTCCCATTCTAGTCTTGCACAGTTCTGCTCATCTGCTGTACAGGCGCCTATGCGACATCTTTCCCATGAAAAAGACACATGTATTGGAATATACGTAGGTTGTACAAGGTAAATGTATGGCGAAAGAGACAGGAAGTCGCTGAAGTTGTTCTGCAGCCCTGGACACTTCCTTCAGACTAGAATGACCTGTATTCCTTAAACTTGGAACTGCATGTTTGAAGTGCTCTGTCCAGGTTCTCAACAATCTTTGATTATTGTATCTGTGACAGAAGGTGTCTGAAGCATCTATTATGCTACCTTTTTTCCTTTTTGCTATCTTTAACTTTCATATGGCTTCAGAGAATAACATCTTGAAAATTTTGTTTTGTTGGAGCCACATCAGAGAAATTTCAGTAAGTCACCGTTCAGGTTTTAAGGGTGGAACCTTAAAGTTCCATGTAGGAGGAAGGTAAAAAAACCACAAAGCAAAAGAGACAAATTCATTCAGTTTTCCTCTAACTTATCTGACATTTTAAAATAAACCAACATGTGAACCCCATTGGCTGTTCCTCATCAACAACAGGATGACTGATACACATGCAGGTTAAAATAAGTTTATCAAAACTTTGAAAAAATAAAAGAAAAAAATAATATCCCCAAATTTGTTCTCTGAAGATAATGTAATAGCTTGCTAGTGTTGTAGTGTTTATTCTATGTACAATAGGCAAGAACATGCATTACTGAAAATGCTTCTTCTTTTCCTCCCTCATTTTTTCTTATTTTACTCTTTGGCACAAGCAGATTGCAAGCCAAGCATGTGTTTGCCTGCGGAATTTGGCAATTAGTGGTAAGCAATATCTTGGAGATAAACAAAGCATGCTATTTTTCATTCTCTTTCTGCCTTTCAGAGAGAGCACAGTGGGCTGGGAACCTTTCGTATTAGAAGAGAGACTTTCTTTTCTACACTTTGTTGGATGTTAAGGGAAAAGGGAGATGCAGTGTATACACTAAATCTGCCTCAGAGCTCTCAGGTCGCAAGGGGAAGTATTTGGACGAAGTGAGATAAACAGCAGAGGTCTTCTTTTGCACTGAGCCTTTGCAGCTTAAGTTTTTCTCACTTCCATGTTTTGAAAGCATTAAACCTGATGAGGACAGAACATCTCCTGAAATTGCTACTTGAGTGGGGACCTGCCTTCTCCCAGGGCTTGAAACTATCTATCATTAAAAGTCATTTTCTCTCAAGCCTTTGTCATTGTCTTACAAAAAATCCTAGTAATACCCAAGATCCTTTTCTGTGGCATACTCAGGGGATGAAAGCAGAGGACTGGCACACTCAGCACTATAGCTCTAGGGTCCAGAGGAAGGGTTATTCATCTAGAAAATGTAGAGGTGCTTAATTTTCAAGCAATCATAATTATAATGGAGCAGGGAGTGAAGAAACAGCTGTGCTACCCCTTGGTGTGGTTGAAAATCCTTGAACTGCTTGGCCTTTTAGGACTGCTGCTCCATCTGCCGGCTGCTCTGGCATTGCCTTTTAGCGCCCAAAAATCCGCTGGGTTTGCAGGAACAAGTGGTGTGTAAAGGATTCCTCTGGGATGGTTGACCTCTCTCTTAGCTAACCATAACTCTGCAAGGTATGTGGTACTTGGGGAAGTCTTTCTGTCTGTGCAGCAGAAGCTGCCACCTTCTTACTGGGCCTTATGCCAGTGAAGGATTCAGAAAATTCCCCTAATTTCTTTTTACTGATGTTCAGATGCAAACTGAAGGGTGCCCAAACCCACGTTCTGCTCTCAAGCCTGTATTAATCCTTTGGCAAAAGGAGCCAGAACAAATGAGGGCTATTTTTGTAACAAACATCCAGTGGTGTCCCATCCCATGGAGGTTGAGTAGACCCCTCAAATTTTATCACAGAAGCACAGGCAGATGTTTGTGTCAGGGCGCAAATGCCTCACAGTGTGCTGAAGCTCACTGACCTCAGTCATTTTCCCAAATCAGTGGATATCCAGGCTGAGATGGTTGCTGAGGATGTCCTGCCCAAGCTGCGTGCTCTCCTGGCTTCTGGCAGTGAGGATGTGCGTCGAGCCTCCATCGCTCTGCTCTGGATACTGTCTGAACACCCGCACAACCAGGTAGGGGAAGTCATTTCCCAAGACCAGTGGGGAAAGAGTAGTTCTGGCCACCGCCTAGGGTAACACTCAGTTATGGCAAAAACTGCATATGAAATGCATTCTGAGATGACCAATAAGCTCTGAAAGACTTCTCTACCCCCCTCTCTCCCACCCAAAGTAACAAGATTTTGTCTGCTACATCTTCAGTGTCACTCACGAGGAGCCTGTCTGTTGTGTGGAGTGGGATCTAAAGGATCCTGTAATCAGAATTCTTGTAAGGGGACCAAGGGGAGGGCAGAGGTGGAGGGGTGGATGTCAGATTCCTTGGATGTATAGACACTTCCCTGCAAAGGTCCCCTTTGTCCCCAGACTGTAAGTCTCCAGATGGGTGTACAAGGAGCAGGATAAATATATAGCACCATGAAAGACTGCAACCATGGGGGCAGCTGAGGAAGTTATTCTGTGGCTACAGAGCTTCCTCAAATGCTGAAAGCAGAGAAACTAGAGCATGCATTTAAAGTAGTATCAGTGCAAAATAAAGTGCAAAAATGTATCACTTCCCTATATGGATGGTTATTCAAAAATGCATTTGCATAAATTTAACATCTTTTGAATTAGGATCAAGACAGGGGAGCTAATAGAACTTGAAATCTTTTGATAATTCACAAGGACTTTCCTGCATCTCCTCATGTTGTTAGTTATAGACCAGTTGGTAAACACCAACTGTTTACAATGATAAATACCATTAGGAATGCAACACTGTGCAAATACATGAAGAGGTCTGTTGAGAAATAAACTACAGCAAATAGTATCATCCACATAAAATAGCAAAAACAATAAGTAGCAACTGACCAATTATTATTTTTGAATGTGCTTTTCTGTTACAGTAGTTGGACATCTGTAGGAACATGGATGTGAAAGGTTTTTGAGAGGTGCCTTAAGCTAACAACAACCTTTTAAGAGAGGCAGAGTTTGGGTACATAAAGCAAAAAAACAAAAGTGAGAACCTTTCCTGCCACGTTTCTTTAAGCAGTAATGACAGACAGTAGGAGTAATCACAGCTGCTTCTCCTGGCTGAAATATACTCATGATTTGAAATTTCTCTGGATATTGGAAGCCTGTTGCTATCCACCACAGTTGCTCGTGCCCAGCAAGGTACAAACCAAATTGCCCCTCCTCTGACTCTGGGACATGATGGAAAAAATGGGTAAACACAATGCCTGGGAAGCAGCAACTAGAGAACAGACCTTTTCAAAGACACTGTGGCTTCCTAGGTTTTGTGCTGGCTGCATTAGCACTAAACATCCTCTTCACTTGTCAAACTGCCTCATGCAATCAAAACACAATTTTCTCTCAACAAGCTTACAACTGAAATACATTTAAGTTAGTTGGAGGCTATTTGCGTTGTGAAAATGTTCCTCAGTATGAGGCATTATGCTGGAACACTGTCCTCACTCTCATTTGCTTTTCTTGATCCCAAACACCATTTGCACTTTTTGTTCTCCCAGCAAAAAGTACCCACAAATCCTTTCCTCCCTGATCCCAAAACATGTCTTTACCAGTGTTTCAAACCCCCAGCAACAAAGGATGCCACGTCAGTAGCAACAAAGTCATTTGGAGCTCAGCCTTGTCACACCAGCAGTGAGATATCCTGTTCTTCGTGGGGGAAAAGGGTCAGCAGCAGGAGGCTGAAAAGCGAAGCATTACCCTGGAGGGTTTATTCTCCAGCAAGAAATAGCTACATCTCAAAATTTGTTTTAGTGAGTAAACATGACTGTCCCTGACTAGTGAATGTTGCTACTTTGTGCGTGCGAGCCCTAGGCACTCTGAGAAGAGGCTGACCTCTCCTTACTCATATCCTGCCTCCCCACCTCCATGCCTTTTCTGGCCTGTTTTTCAAACCTCTTAAAGGTTCCTTTCTCTAATTCAGGCTGAATTCTCATGAGTGAAAGAAGGACTTCTCCATGGGAACAGCTGTTGGAAAACAAGCCACTGAACAAAGCTAACCTTTACAACCAAGTCAAGTGATGCTTGAATTATTACAAATACTACATAGGATACAATAGGGCAGAATTCATCTGCCCTTTCGTTACCATGAAGCAAACCCCCAGGAATGCTTCACAGGAGCTCCTCTCTGCTTAAACTCCCTTTTTTTGATCCCCTGGCCAGGCTGTTGACAGCACTTCTCAGCAAGCACTGGAAAACTTCCCTCTTGCAGGGGAGTTTTTTCAGCCCCTTCAAGGACAGCCTAACCCTGAAATACGAGAGAGAGAGAGTCAGGCTTTTTGAGAAAACAGCCTTTTAAATCATATTCTTTTGAGCCAATCAGGGTGGCAGGGGTCTGTCCATGCCACTGCCTTCCTACTGCAACTACAAAATAACTTTGCCTTCCCATCTTGCTAACAGAAAAAGGGAGGATAATACTTATCTTGGCAAGAAATCCCTGGATAAGGGGTGCAAGTGCAGCATTACAACTGTAAGCAGAGTTGCTGCTGGAATGCTTTTACTAGCTTTTTATTTTAGTTATTTTTTAATCTTGGGAGAAGTTAGATCAGTGTGCACCTGAACAAGCCAGTCCAGTTTTACTCAAGAGTTTTCTCATTATTCTCTCATGCTATGCAGGATTGAGCCATGAAACAAAATCTGGATCCCAGCCATACACAAGTGAAAAAAGAGGTTCAGCAAAATTTGAAGTACTGTCACTTACTCATGTAGGTCTTAAATAAACAGAAGTGCTTGTCAGGGAAGGCATTGTATATTAGAAAGTTCATTTGTAGTCTGTAGAAAATTTCCTTCTCTTAGGCTGTAGCAAATCAAATTAGGGTGCCGTGGTTGATGGGATTACATAGAAAAGAGGACACTTTGTCCAAAAGCACAGAAAACAGTCATCAATGGTAATTTAACTGGATTATATTATTTCTTTGAAGGGAAGGAAAAATAAAACCAGGGAAAATTTACAGGCATGTCTGCATTAAATTCCCTGAGTTTAGGCATAGCATTGCCCTTTCCACTTATTTTCATGTTTTATTTGAGGATTGCTGGTTGTGACAGTGCTAAAAATGAATGTAAGTCAGGATGTCAGCTGATATTAGAAGAAAATAAGATCCACTTTTTCAATTCAGCCTAAGTAAAAAATTGATGCAACTTCAACTAATTTTTAAAGACATCTGCCTTTCAGCACTGCTTCAGTGATTCTGACATTTCACAGGTTTCAGATGTGATTTTTCTCAGCTATATATAGGACCAATGATTTGTTTTACACTGAACACTCTTGCTAATGTGTCTCAATTTCTAAGTAGCACAAATAATATAGTTCAGTGCTAAGAAACATAAGAACTGCATAAAGAGCTCAAATTCCTAAGGGATAGAGACTGAAATGAAAAATGCTCCCAAGAGGAAATCTTTTACTTTTAACTCTGTACCTAACCCAATGCCTGTTGAGGTCACTTTCTCTTATAAACAGCAGTGCCCCCTTAATCCATACTGTTATTAAAGGAACTACCTGGACAGTAATCCAAACTCAAAAAGTTAATATTATTGCCAACTGGAAGATGACAACATTCAGGGAGGGGACTCAATAAAGTCCCTCCCTCTAAAGTATCTATCAGATGCCATTCAGAACATGTTACTAAAGTGGTGTCAGGTCACAAACTCACAAACTGGTCTAAACATACAGTCCATTATTGTAGGTGAGGTTCATTGCTGAGGTACTCAAGGACACACTGCTGCTGCTACTTCATCACATACTTTCACTTTTCACACCTATTCTGACCACTTCTTCCAGTCAGGATCACACGTTGTTCTCTTAGCTACCAGCAATCTCTGGGAAGTGTTTGATACAAACAAAAATCAACTACCAAACCTTAAGGACTCCAGCTTTCGATAGCAAGTGCTCTGTAGATCAGTAGCAGTCAGTAGACCATATTTTGAAAGAAAAAGCACTGGGCCCAGTCAAATCACTGTTGGTTTAAATGAGCTAAGTAATGTTTTTTGTTCCAGAGCTAAGATCTATCTTTAGCATGCTGCAAAGTTGCAGTGTGTTGTCCATACTGGATGTAACTGAGATACCGGTTGCTCTTCTCAGGACACTCTGGCATGTGCTGAGCTACTACAGAGTCTGGGGATGTTACTACTAGCACATAAAACAGACCCTGTGATTGTTGGCCATACTGCGTGTATCATCAAAAACCTGAGCCTTTCCAAAAATAGACAGGTAGGTACCCAGTATTTTTCACTGAACTGTACCATGGGAGGTTGCTAATATGGTTATATCAAATCAGAATTACCCACAGAAAGATAATATAATGAAAGGTGCACCAGGGATACTCTACACAAAATTGTGTGAATAGAAGGACCTGATGCACCATAATGAAAGGGTTTATTCATATTTTTTCAATGCAATACAGAAAATGCTAATGAAAGTAAGAAAGACCTGATTTTTTTCCTGTGACTGGTTACCTAATTTGAATGACTGCGTCATAGGTATAAAAGCAAAGACATTTCATACTCATTAAAAGGAACCATTGAGGAAAGCTGCAGTTTATTATAAACTGAATCCTTATTTCCTAACTCTTCATCAGCCCTTGGTTATCCACTTATGGTGTTCAAAGAGTGATCTAATTTCAATCACAGTTTGTTAATTATAACCCCAGTTATTGATGTACGTTTTGCTTGTTTGGCAAGATACAACTTGTGCTAAGATGCTATAAGGATCTTTGTTGCTGATTCTGCTTCTAATGAAATCTTCTAATGAGATTTATAGAGCCACTTCCTTTCTCTTTGCCTTCTAAGAGTACCTTGAGCAAACAGTGCCACTAGTAAATGGGGGGGGACGACACACATCCCACCCAAATCCTTGTCCCTGCTTTGCCACATTTTCTAGTACACTTTTTTTTACATTCTTCTTCTTTTCTTTGTTCATGACCCACTTACCAGTAGCCTCAGAGATTTAAGCTAACCAAAAGGTAAACTATTTCCAATTTTTATTAATTTTTACTAACATAAAAATTATATGAGATTTTGATAGTTATGAAATCTGGTTTTGCAAGGAAATAGCTTCCCTCAAACTCAAAGATCAATCCTTTCAAATTTTGCCTTAAAATAATTACTGTATTTGTCACATATTCTGTTATCAACAGGGAGCTTCCTAAAGCTTTATAACATACAGCTCTCAGTGCACAAGTGAACCCACAGACATGAGTGGGAATGCCAGGTTTCCAGGGTTACTTCTAAGGAACCATCCCTCAAACATGTAAAAGCCCTTGGCACAAGGGGAAAAATAGTGGTGTTTTTATGCCAGCAGGACACTAAGAGAGTGTGGGAGTTTAAAAGGCAAGTCTTAAATCCAGCTACAACCTCTAAGCAACAAATTAAAACCCTGAAACATAAAACGAGTCCCCACACACAGAAGAGATACTGCCTTTTGTTGATAAATACCTGAGCTCCCTCATGGAGGTGTGAGCAGCTTCTGAATTTAGGACCTCCCAGAGAGTTGATGACTTTGTGATTCAGCTTCAAAAGCAACCAGTCATCGCTGGGTGACTCATTCAGGACTCATTCTCAAGTGCTTTTAATCCAGGTCAGCACAGGCTAAATCTCCTATCTGTTTTCGAATTGGTCTCTAAAACACATATCCCTTCACAGAGACATGCAGTACAACAGTTTTGGCACAGAGCAGAATCAATCTAAAACATAAGGGATACACAGAAATGTTTAATTCATAACATTTCTCTCCAGAAACAAAACTCAAATTTGCTGATGAGAGGTCATCTCGTATTTCTGCAGGTCAGAGCATTTCAGCACCAGAAAGCTTTCAAAGCCCTGGAGGCAAATAAGAGAAACTGAAAAGCTTCCATATTTCCCAGTGCTTTGCCCTGGAGCACTCATCTTATTCACTTCTGCAGCAAGACTTGAGCAAATGACAGCTTAATACTAACATAACAGCCTTGCACAGCAGCAACAGGTCAGGAAATTCTCTGAGCTCAGAGTGATCTGCGTTCAGCCTGCATGCCTTTTGCAGATGCATAGCATTTGGCTCCCCAGGACCTTAATGCTGACCAGGTCCCCTGGGAACAACTGCAGCTCCTCTGCAACCCGCAGGTTATAAGGGGGAGCAGAGATATGCAAAGGTAGTGCAGAAAAAAAACCTGTGGCTCTGTAGCCTGATCTGCAAGGCTTTGTCTGTGTGGAGGAACTACTGAGGTGTAAGAGTGTAACCAGCCAGGACAGTGTTTGTACAAAACTGGATCCCTCTGTGATTATCCAGTGGCATACTGAATTTCACTTGGGAAAAGTGACTTGTCAGTCCTGGAGTAACAGTTGAACTTTATGATCTTAGAGGGCTTTTCCAACCTAGTTGATTCTATGAGAACATCCCACTGACAGAGCAAGCCCTGGGAAACACCTAAAATCAGATGATCTCTGAACCATCCAGGGTATTTGTCAGCCTGTTGTGGTAGATCTGGAAGGAGACATTTCCATTTTTGATGTTTCACCCCTCAATATTGCTAAGAGCTATTTAGTATTTCTGAAGTCCTCAGTCACCACTAAAACATGATGGAAATGCTAAATGTTAGTCTCTTTTTTGTTGCAGAGAATTATTGAGAGCCTGTGTGTTGAAGGTCTCTTCCAGACCATGCTTTCTACCAATACTGAAGAAGACTCTCTTCATTATGTGACATCTTGCCTTGCTGAGCTAGCAAAGCAAGGTAGGGAAAGCAGCACCACCATAAATGGCTTAAGCTGAGAAGTGTACATACTCTTTATTAATCCTAATAAGAGATGAAGCGTAGGTAGATGTAGAGCCCAGATCTTTCCCTTTAAACTCACTGGGGGTTTTGCCATAAGCTTCAAGAGCAGCAGGATCCAACTCACTGGCAGGACACATGGGCTCTGATAGTTGCACTTTTTTCTGTTGAACTGCTTAATTATTTTTTTTCACTCAAAATTCTTTGTGCTGACCTTCACTGCTGTACATGGCCTGTCTAGTTTATTTGTAATGTAGCTCAGTTTCTCTGGCTGAATTAATTTCACAATAGCAAAAAACAATATGAAAGAAAAGACTAAAATATAAAGTGGCTTTTTTAATTTTTTGCACACAGGTTTTATTCACACCCATGGAAGGTACAGCACTCCTCATGGTGAGAGGATCAGTGTTAATTTTCCCAGCCTGTGCCAGCACTGGGTATTGTCTGTCAAACATTTCCTCTTGCATCTGATGTAACTGCCATGCAACTGGCAACATGTCACATCTAGTTTTTCAAGAGGTGGACAGACTAAGCCCACTAGGCAAGAGTGTATCTTGTACGTGAAGTGAGCTATTCTTTCAGAACACAAACCCAACAAAATAAAAATCCACCAGCCTTTCTGTGAATCAAATACATTTCCCTGCCTTACTGAGAGCATAACCTCAAGACATAGACCCTTTCTTTACAATCTAAACGTACTTATTGCACAAATTCAGCACTTGCTTGACTTCTGTAGCTGCATGAAGGGTTTCCTATTGAGGCAGTATGGTTTCTGGCAGACCTCTCACCTTCATTTCTTCAACACTGGAGTTTCTGTTTATAGCCGACTCTCATCTTTCCGTCTTCCAGGAGCCACATTACATATGGTCCAATGGATGGATGAACCCTTGACAAAGTGCTTGGTGAGACTGGCTGGCCAACTGGAACATACTGAGCCATCTTTTCAAGCTGCCTCTATCATCCAGCACATGATAGGTCATGGTAACTATCACAAGGCATTAACTGTGCTTTCAGAGATTTATGGCTGGATGGAGTGAAATGAGCATTTTCTCAAAGAAAAAAAAAAAAACTTGTTAGGCACCAACCAACCTTTAACATTCCTATAGTATCCTTCATGCGGTCTCTGCAAAAAGCACCTACAGTAACCCGTGAAATAGACATACACCAGGGCTGTAGTGAATGAGAAAGCCCAGGGATGAAAATGGGCCATAGATACAGATCTGATCCAGGTGCTGGCTGGCGTCTTCAAACACTATCATGCTGCAAGACTAGTCTGTAGCCACTTCTCAGGTCCTTAAAAACAATTTCATTAGGAAAGTTAGAGAGTGCAAAATACCCCTTACCAAAGGAAGACCTTGTTGTATGTTTCTGTTTAACCCTCCTTCTCAGTACATAGAAATTGATGGCATTCACCATAGGTAGAGATTGCTAGAGACAATTATGATGGGACAGTTGTGTACCAGAATTTTAGATCACCTCTGCTGCCTAACCAACAGGAGGAAAGCATCTTACTGAACCAAATACTGCTGTTGTAATTCTAGACTAGATTAGCAGGAGCAGTGAAGTAGCTTTCAAGAATGCAGCCTGTATTTTTTTAAGTTGCAGTGAGAGAGAATGAAAACAACATTATTTTTACCTGCAGAAAACAAAAAGCTTTATGCTTAATATACTTGTCCCACACAGCTGGGAGCCTTTAAGACTTGCAAGAAAAAGGCATTTGGATTTTTGTCACAATCTCTAGAAAAGCATAGTTAGATTTTAATCCTTAGATGTGAGAGAAACTGAAGTCCATAATGAGTCTCCAATAAGGGAAACCACAAATCTGCTTCAATTCTACCACTGAGGATTTGCAACAGAGCAGACTTTCAAGTAGTGAACAGTCCAACAGCACAATCGCTCCTGGGTGGGTTCATGGCATGTTGATCAGCCTGTAAATCAGCATTTACCTCACAGAAGAACCAACTGCCCACTCAGTGTTTTATTTATCTGAAGTATCAGCGGTACCTTTAAAGGCTGTACTACATGGAAGTAGTTTGCTAATCTTTGCAGTAACATTGGTTGTAGCTGGGTAGATGAATCCTTAATAATCTTAAATACTTACAAAAATCAGTTTTTGAAGTGTTTTAAAGGCTCCTGTTAATTCTCCCATTTATGCAGAAAAAATGATGCTTTTGTTGAAGCAGCATATCAGAGATATTCAGGCCTACCTCAAGAATTTTCTTACCCATCGAGAGATCCGCTTTCAGCAGCTGGGCATCTCTACATTCTGCAGACTGCGAGAAGGTATGTCCTTCCTGCTGGGCTGAGCGCCTGGAGCACTGCCAGGCGCTGCCTGCTCCTCTCAGTGGCAAACAGACATGGCTGTGTCACAGAAATGACAGTGCCGGGCAGCTTCATCTGGGGACTACTCTGCTCGCTTCAGCAAACAGAATAATCCCCAGGGTAGCTGTTACTTTTCCTGGTTTTTAAGTTACTAAGAGCATCTTCTTATAAGGGCAAGGAATTTTTTTTTGTTTAACAGGTACCGCTGTTTTTATCCAAAATAAGAATGTTTGGCACTAGATGCAACCTAAAAGCTTTTAAAATATGAATTTAGTTTGTTCTGATAAAGCACACAAACCAGGAAATTGTGTGATTAGCTGCTATTAAAGCTGGGAAGTCTTACATATTTTTCGTGCTTGAAATTCTTGTTCCTTGAGATTTTGTTCCATTTTTGGTGAAGTTTTGAGTTATAGTACCATAATACATATGTATCTCTCCACATATTTAAAGCCAGAGCTAAGACCCTGCTATGTTTCAGTGTGCATCTATTATATAAGGCTGAATTTGGCAAGTGAGCTTTAGACATCTGGATTACGAGAATTGAGCAGCAAACAATCTTGAGTAAGGCTGAAATCTGGATTTGTAGCTGCTTTGTGTGGTGGAAGGATATTGTTTTGCCTTACTCATACTTTACACTGTAATAAGAACTATCAACTCTGTCTGACCTGAAATAGAAGCTTTTAAGCATCTGGATTAAAATACATGGGGAAATGGCAGTTTGCCTAACACTTGTTTTTTCTTTTCAGATCCAGAATTTTCGTTAGAATTCAGAAAAAGCCAAATGGCCAAACTCCTTGAGCAACTCCGCCAACAAACAGAAGAAACTCAGGAGCTCCTTAGGGCAGCTATTAGCCATGAAGATAGTTAATATTTAAGTCAGATAGCTTATGAGAACTTACCAAAGCCTTCAGAACTTTCAGAGAGGACAGCTTTTTTCATTGCTTCCTGTAGTTTAAGGTTTCCTGCTACTTGCAGTTTCATCATACAAAGAGATCTTCTGATAACAAAAACCCAAGCAGGTCAAAGGACAATCCCTTGTACACTTAGGCTGGCTGCTGAGATATACATTCCTTCCAAAGGGTTTAGAAAACACACATTATGCTTGTTTAATCTTCCATGGTTTGTTTTCTGTTTCCTCACCCCCACCTCAAAAGCAACAGTGCTGTATTCATGAGGTTTTATTAACATAGCAGATGGATTCCTCTCAAGAGGCATCTCTCAAGTACACAGGTTACTCTGCATTCATCTTTATTTTGTTTCTATTCCATGTCCTTTGTCTCAGAGCACACTTCGGGGTCTTGACTTTAGAAGGTAATTGAATTAACATGCAATATAAAAGTAGCAAACTACTAACAGGCTACTACAGAGAGTAACTGCTGAAGGACAACTCAGCAATTGAAAGAAATTTATAAGAAACAAGAATAGGGCAAGCCTTAAGGCTGATCTTTACCTACACTGTAGGCACTAAACTCCAGAAGAGCAAAGGTACACTGGGGCAGGTCAGTGTTGCATAAAAACCATGTTTACAATATAGCAGCTATCATTGATTTGGGTGAGATGTGTTTGAATACAGAAATCTGTGTTCTGCAAATGGTAAACTATTTCCAAATGTACTTGCAACCAGGTAAAAGTGAGCATATTTGGTAAAATTAGAAATTGATGTCATATATTCTATCTTTCATCAATACCCTTTTTTTTTAAATACAAAAGTTCTTCTGGAGCTTCATGTGGAACTCGGTGGAATGCTGAAATTTTGGAACCACTCTTACAGCAAACATCTGCTTCCAGACAGCATTTTCTTATTAAAACATTTCAGAAGAGTTTACTGACTCTTGTGGTTTAACCCCAGCCAGCAGCCACTTGCTCACTCTCTCCCAGTGGGGTAGGGGAGAGAATCAGAAGGGTGAAAGTGAGAAAACTCATGGGTTGAGATAAAGACAGTTTCACGAGTAGAGCAAAACCTGCTCCATGTAAGCGAAGCAAAATAAGGCATTGATTCACCACTTCCCAGGGGCAGGTGGGTGTTCAGCCATCCCCAGAACAGCAGGGCTCCATCACACAAAACGGTTACTTGGGAAGATAAACTCCATCACTCCGAAGATACTCTTCCTTCTTCTTCCCCCAGCTTTATGTGCTGAGCATAACATCATATGGTATGGAATATCCCTTGGGTCAGTTGGGGCCAGCTGTGTCCCTTCCCAACCTCTTGTGCATCACAAGCCCCCTTCCTGGTAGGGTGGGGAGAGAGGCAGAAAAGGACTTGAGGCTGTGTAAGCACTGCTCAGCAGTAACAAAAACATCCCTGTCTTAGCAGCAGTGTTCCCGGCACAAAACTAGAACACAGCCTTATAGGAGCTACTATGAAGAAAATCAACTCTACCCTGGCCAAAACCAGCATAGTGATCTTTTGAGGTACTTCTGACCATGGTACAACTCTTACATGCATGTAGAGCTTTAGAGCATTTGCTACTGGCTACATGAAATAAAACATGGTATAAAAGTAAGACTAGAAACAACAAAATGTAATTCTGTTAACTAAGTGTTAAACATTGCATTTAGTGTGGCACAAATTGCTAAATTTAATTTAGATGCTTGGGGGAGGCATTTCTGTCAATTATCCCTTTTAATAATGAAAAGTTTTCTCCGATAGTACCGGGTTTTGGCTGGGGTTTTTGTTGGTTTGGTTTTCTTTCTTTGTTTGTTTTTTGGTTTTGTTTCTTTGTTGTTTTTTATTAACCACAACCAAAACCACATTCGAAAGCTTCTCTGCAGTGCAGTAAAAAGACCTGGGAAAGAGTGGGGCAGACTTCAGATAAAGCAGTATGGTGTTTTCACTATTCATGTGTGACAGGAATTTTGTTTTGAAATCTCACGTGAAAGACCCATGTGCTCCGCTGCGGGCAGCTGGGCTTCTTAAAACAGAGGACTACAGAGAGCTGAATGACACAGCTAGGAATTAAATCAGAAAATCTCAACCTTAAGATCATTTTCCAAACATAAAATCATTGCAATCTGTCCTGTATCTGTATTCTTAAGTATTTAACTGCAAACTTATTTCAAAGTCTTGGCAAGAAAGAAAATAATGAAGTATTCTTCATCAGAATGAGAAGATGAGACATGTGAAATAAGCAAAGCTAATGGTGAACCACCCATTAGCTGTGATGTCATCCCTGCAAGCATTTATGTTGCACTGTTAAGAAGAGAGCAAGGAGCCAAATCTTTCCAAAGCACACAGCCTGGCTGCTGTGAAAGGGTGCTGCTCCTTACCTTCACAATAGCTGTCTGGACCTCCTGCTAGTTCTAGTCACTGACTAATTGAGTGTTACCTGTGATAGTACCAACAACAAAAACATTGGAATAGCAGGCAAAGGAGCTAGCCATCATTTGATACCGTGTTTTATTCTCCAGGACAACCTTCAACAGGAAAGAAACTATTTTTCCCTATGTTGAAAGAATGGTCTTTAATCAAAGACTTAAAATTTTAATCATTTTAATTTTCTTGGTGGTTTGGGGTTTTTTTGATTCCTACACCTGGTTCTACTCCAAATTCCCTAGCTTTTACTTTGTATGTCAGGCCCTTGAAA
>JAOEHX010024154.1:0-17539 GCA_025448015.1 Bolborhynchus lineola | reverse complement strand
GTGTTGAAGGCCAGGTTGGACAGAGCCTTGGGTGATATGGTTTAGTGGGAGGTGTCCCTGCCCATGGCAGGGGAGTTTGAACTAGATGATCTTAAGGTTTTTTCCAACCCTAAATATTCTATGACTGTATGGCTGTGGAAAGCAAAATGGTCCTTTTGCTTAGGGGCCAGGTCAGGTCGCTGGATGGAACTTGGTGTTCCTCTCCCCTTCCGCTGATGTGTCTGAAGAGCCTGGGGTGGGATGAGCTTCCAGGGAAATGGGTTATTTCCCATCCCTGACATCCTCTCTAAAGGAGGGAGGCATGCTCTGCTCCATTTTTCCAGGCTTTGCACAGAAGGACAGCACTGAACAGGCTGGCAGAAAAACAATTTTCTACTCATACTCCTTTCAAAATATTTTGTCTTTGTCTACATATCAAAGCAGTCCATAAAACACTTTCACAATTAATTAAAAAAATCTGGCTTTGCTGATCTTAATCTGGGTTTGCAGAATGTTGAAAACATAGGCTGGGTGGAGAATGGATTTAGAGCAGCCCTGAGGAGAAGAACCTGGGGGTGTTGGTCAGTGAGAAGCTTGACATGACCCAGCAGTGTGGGCTTGTAGCCCAGAATGCCAAACTGTATGCTGGGCTGCATCGAAAGAAGCGTGACCAGCAGGTTGAGCAAGTTGATTCTCCCTTCTTTTCATCTCCTGTGGAACCCCACCTGCAGTACTACATTCAGCTCTGAGACCCTAAAGAGAAGAGGGATGTGGACCTGTTGGAGCAAATCCAGATGAGATCCACAAAGATGGTCAGAGGACTGGAGCGCCTATCTTATGGATAGTTGGGGTTGCTCAGCCTGGAGAAGAAAAGGCTCTGGGGAGACCTTAGAGCAGCTTCCAGTACCTAAAGGGGATCTACAAGATATCTGGAGAAGGAGCTTTTATAAGGGCATGTTGGAGTAAGACAAAGGGGAATGGCTTTGAATTGAAAGAGGGTAGATTTAGATTAGCTATTGGGAAGAAGTTCTTTACTGTGGCAGTGGTGAAACACCGGAAGAGGTTTCCCTGAGAAGCTGTAGATGCCCATTCCCTGGAAGTGTCCAAGTCCCAGCTGGACTGGTAGAAGGTGTCTGGGGGAAGATGTCCCTGCCCACAGCTGGGGGTGTGGTACTAGGTGATCTTTAAGGTCCCTTCCAATCCAAACCATTCCATGACTTTGATTCTATGAACATACTTCTACCTGTTACACACAAATATGTAGTTAGTCAAAACTTCTCTAATTTATCCAAAACAGTATGGGACAAGATATTTTAAGAATACCAAATGCTGGTCAGTAAGATATATGCCTTCTTACTCACACAGACTGCAGTTTCATCAGAAAAGATTCTTTCTGTAAAGCAGAGGCCTACCCATACACAGCAAATCAGGCTTTAAAATATTTAATAGGTACGGTTTACTTAACCTGTTGTCTTTAACTACCTTATCATGTAATGTTTGCATCTTGAAAAGGTGACTTGGGCACCATCGGTTATGTGCTACTTTGTTTTCCCAGCAGCAGTTGCAAGCAGTCGTCATATTAATGAGCTCAACTTCTAAAGCTTTAGGGAAGTGAATGTAAAGATCATAAACCAGGAAAATCTGTAGTAGAGCTTTGATGTTACAACAGCAAAAGCTACTGAAATAGTCTTTTTCCCTCTTTGCAACAAATCCTTACAGAGATCCTTCCAGCACATGTTGTGCATCTGTCAGCCACTGCAGAGTGTGCTAAGATGAAATTTAAGCAAGGAGGTGTCTACAGGTGAGCCCTGTTTTTTTCCAGTCAGCAGGACCCTTTTATTTGAAAATCTATATCTTTAGTATATACAAAATGCAGGTTGTAGATGCTGCTGATCAATTTGGGAAATCTGGCTCAAGGTAAGTCAGAGGACACTAAATTTGGCCAATCTGCTACTGCTTGACTGATATAGACATTCTCTTTGATTGCTTTCTGCTGGCCATTGGACAGGCCACAGCTTAGGCACATGGGTTTTATAGTTGTTTATAAAGGTACTCCAGGGGACAGAAAGACCTGTGCTATTGCAGTGAACATGTCAGTAAGTGGATCCTGGACGCACGAGCTTCTAAGTGTGCAGATCTGGCTTTAGGGCAGGTGATTGGAAGCAACTGCAGCAGGCATTCTGAGCCCTGGCTTAAGTTTCACAATCACTACAGATCACATGAGTACTATGGGTAAATTGCCTACTGCAACTCAGAGACCCTTCAGTGGTGTCCAAAGACATCCATGAGCTTTTGCTAAGTATTTAAAGACTACCAGATGGGCGTAGAAAAAGGATTTGGACCACTGTAATGTATCTCCTTGATCTGTTAAGCTCTGTGGTATGTCAGCTGTGAAGGACTTCTATGACCATATTCTCATTATTTTATTGACTGCAGGGAGGAGAAAACTATTCCTTAATACCACTGGGAGTTAATTAGCAGGGCCAAAATCACTACCTCAGCCTTTCCACTGGAAGCTTCTGCATGGTTGCCATCTCCCACTGCACACAACTTTGTGCCTCACCCAGCCTCACCAATAATTCATACTTTATATCTGGAAATATTCCATAATTTGTATGGTGTGCAGTGATTTAAAAATAAATAACAGTTTAGTGAGAAGATATATTAGAGCATCCAGAAAACAAATATCTCAGGATACTCCACTGAAGTGGTAGACAGTGAGGGATTTTAAAAGTTTTAGTATTATCTTCTGATTATGTCAGCCTTCTGCATGGAAGAGTTCAATGGTTGCAGCATCACCAACTCTGTGACTGCTCTGCAGTGAAAAGGAACACTTACCATTTCCATTATAGATTAGCTTTTTGCCATAAAAAGTACATTGGATTGACATGTGGAGAGGGGACATCTGCTAGTCACACTGTGCGTGTCTCAGTGTCTCAAAAAGAAAGCTGAAACGTTTTGTAACCAGGTTTATTTTAATCTCAGAATAGTTGTACCTTGCTCACAGGATGGCTAAGTTTTCCTTAGTTTCTGTCATTTTCCTATTATTTTCTGTAACACAAGTTGAATAACTGTAGGAGTTTCAGGGCTGCTCCAAGTCTATCTGACTGCATTTCTTTGCTGAAAGTGTTTCTCAGGATTTTCACACTGAACTGCATCCTAGGAGGACTAAAGATTTTGGTCATGGTTATCATCTCCTCTGCTCCCCCTGAGATGTCTGAGTGTCTGCAGGCAGGGGCATTGCAGCGGGTGGTGGAAAGCCCAATAAAACTGTATGATGTTGCTGTAGCATCCAGACTATCTGGAAAGGTTGAAAAGCAACTGCTATGTTTTAGATTTTCAGGATAATAATTAAATATTAATAAAATGTCTGGACTGAAAAATAAAAGAAGAGAAATGTGGTTTGCTGGTGCAACCCAGTGAAGCTGAGAATACTGAAATCGCAGCATATGCTTTCTCTCTTCTTAAAGACTGTAGATTATTACAGGCAGAGTTTATTGTGGTCTATAATTTTGGTTTTCTACTTCTGACTATGCCAGACAGCATTTTTCATTTTGTTCAAGCAGCAATCAAGAATGGTATGTTATCAAGCCACACTGCTGTGACCTTTGGATTTAAAGTGAATATTCTAGCTACTCGGAGCCAACACATATATTAAATTCTAGGATTGGAGGAAAGGCAAAAACCAGAGGACATGTTTTCTAAGATATTGTGTAACCCTGAAGCTCAGTTCTTCATTTTTCCTGAAGATTTATCAAATTTGGTGCATGAATATAAATTTTACAGGGATGCTATAGCAAGGACATTCCATTTACTTTGGTCAGCAGCCAGCCAGTTAAATTTCTAAACATCTGTCTGGAAACTGATGAGCACATGAACTCAACATGTCTTCAAATAAAGAAATAATAATGATTTTAATGCTGATTCTTTCAGTATAGGTATGGTATAAAAAAGCAATTAAAATATATTTTTGTTTTTGCATACATGGGGAGGAGTGTGAGACACTGTTAATTAAGCACATATCTGAAAAAGAATAGGTTGTTCTAATTTCAGTATAATTAAATGCTTTGGTTTACTAATTGATTTCCTTCCAATGAAAATGCCAAACAAATTTGGAGAACACTCATAAAAAATGCTTAGTTTTGGGGTTTTTTTTGGCTTCTTTTTTCCCCCTTTGTTTGTTTGTTATTTTAATAAACAAAAAAAAACTCACCATGAACAAATCTGTAATTCTTAAATATTCTGTAATCTGCCATTCTTTCTTGGGTTTTTTTCAGCCTCTTTCCCTATTGCAATAAAAGGAAAAAGCATCATCCTTATTTCTTCATCTCCTAAACACAATATATTGTTTTAACTGCATTAGGTGGAGGCAGTTAAATGTCTCTTTTTGTTAGCTACATGACGTTCTTGTTTCTGTTGTCCTCCTTAGAAGCAATATATATGGGAAATATACTTGCACCAGAATGTAGCCTATAATTCTTAATATCCTGATAGCATTAAATGTAAGTGAAATACTGAAAATTTTCAAGCTATCAGAAAACAATTAAAATGTGAAAGGGAACAGAGATCAGTGCACTTTTTTACAATAAGTAGCTGAATGCCAGGTCCACAAGGACTGTTTTAAAGGTAGATTGAAATGGGCTTTGGCACAAGCAGGCTGAGGCAGCTATTGAACAAGTATTTTTGGTGACAGAATGCACATGTACAATGTTATTTCTTTAACTCTTGCTATCTATACTGTGTCAGCATAATAATTTCTTTTTGCTGAGCAGGAATAGAAGAGATAGATTGAGCTATATTTTAGTCAGATTAGATTCCTATTACATCCTTTTGTGTATTGATACAAACCTTTGTTGAAGAATAAGCTAAGAGATGATGCAGGAAATGATGCATGGCTAAAATAAGGGGAGATTACTTAAACAGGAGTTCAAAAACCACAAAAATTCAGGTTAGTAAAGGCTTTACAGATTCCAGTACTAACACTTTGGAGTAGAGAAGAAGCCATGTTACAATTAAAAAAACCCACCCCAAAACTAAAATGTATTCCAATAATTATGGCTGGATGCATGTCCCCGTGAAGCTTGACAGCCATCAGCTATTACACACATCTGAAGAATAAAGCCAAAGTTTCCCCCTTTGTAAAAACATAATTAAAATGCTTCTGGTTTTCTCTGTATTGAATATAGAGAGAGGTAACTCTCAGAAGCTGATTTTGAGCACCTGAGGTTCAAACCATCTCCTGTAGTTGCTTATTAAAGGGTACATATTTAAAATGTTTACATTTTGTAAATGGAATTCACTGGAGTTTAACACTGTTCCTAAATTAGGTTCCTAAATGGAATCAGGTAAATCCAGACTACGAGTTTGTTCCTGTGCATGATGGCAGTAAAATGCCATAAGGAACATTTATGGTCCTCTTTTCCCGAAGTGCAGTTCACTGATTTGAGTACTGTAGAATACTAAAATGGCATAGGCCTTCAATAAAAGATAGGCAAGAAGATAGCTTAGTCAAGGTCGTACAAATTCTCGTAAGTATAGGAGCGAGGTTTAGACAGCTAACTAATCCTCTGGCTTAAATGTGTTTTTAGAGTATTCCTGCATGGATTGTAAAATCTTTTCATGCATATCCCTGTGCTAGCTGTTGAGACTAGTCAACAAAGAAATGTCTCAGTTAGTGCCAATTGTGATAGGGGTTTTGGGAAATGTGATTATTAATGAGTCTTTATATGGGTCTCTGTGTAGATTCATTCCTAATGAGAAGATCAGATTTTTCAGATGTGAAACGAGCTTTAGCCTGTAATCTTATCTTATTTTAGTTTAAGACTGAAATCTATGGATGTGATACTTAAATGCTCGGAAATTAAAATACAGTTGTTTGTAGTATAATCACAGAACTGCATAGAAGAAATGTTTTCATTAATTCCTGATCTGCCTGTTTTGACAGCAGCTTAGTTGTCTGATAACACAGCGAGATAAATTAAATCCTGCTTCAGGCAGTACGCAGACCACATTACTCAAAAAGAGAAATTAAAAACTGTTGGAACATCTGTTATTGCTGTGAATTTAATCTGTAGAACAACTTCATTATTTTACTTCACATATTTAAATTTATTATGCAGGAAAAAGAGAATGTCTTGTGGTTAGAACATTGGTTTTGGAGGAAAAAAAGTCTGTTACTTGTTCTCCTATTTGCTATCCTGAGTGATTTTATACGAATAAATTAGCCCCTTGTACCTTAGCTATCCCATCATTAAATGAGATTATTATTATTTCTTCCTTTATGAGATGTTGGGAATATTAATTTGTTTCAAATTTACCTCATCTGGAAATGACACAAAGTACTTCCCTTTCTGATGATTTAAGAGCACTGTGTATGGAACCAAGCATTATTAAGTTTTTGAAGGTTGAGAGAACAGCGATAGCAAAACCTTCAAATGTGACAAAAATCATACCATGTATTTCACTGGGCTGAATAGTGTCTCTTTTACCTATAAGATGGTTAGGCACAAACTTACTTTAAATAATGCAAACAATGCAAAATGGCTTAGCTTTACTGAATATTCTCAACATGGCTTATGATAATTTTCTTTGATGGAACCTAATTTCTGCAGTATTGCATGTAGTTTATTTTTATGTATGAATGATATGGACAATGGAAACTAAGAGTAGCACAACACAAAGAAATTTAACGTACCTCTCAAGGCTTTTGTGTTGTAGTTTACCCCACATAAACAGAGTTGGTTGTCTGCAGTTTTGGTCATACAAATCTCTGAGGGTGAGACTCACTGAAGAACAAGGCATATTAGCATGGGTATAGCACTGCAGTGGTGCTTTATGTTGCTGCCAGAGCTTGCTCTGCTACATTTATGCAGTGCACTGCCAAGCTGAATTAATATGTCATTTAAAGTTGGCACTAGTTGCAGCATTTCTGCACCATGTGCCATTGTATGTTATGGACAAGTACCCCAAGAACTCCATGGGAAAGAGGAGCAAAGCAATAATTGCAGTTGCAGCAGCATGAAAAAGAAGAATAATTTTTTTGATCTGAAATAGTCTTTCATCAATCTTGAGTATAGGTTCTGAGATATTTAACTGATCAGAGTAATAAAAGTAAAATTTACATCAATCTGATTTCCTATGTAGTTTACCATAATAGACAAATATGGTCTTTCTCAGAATACTGCTACAACTCTGAAGAATATTACATAGGATTTAATAATGAATGGTGTCATCAGCTGGAGAACACAGGGCCACAGGGGATAACATTTTTGGAACAAATCATCATCCATAATGGATGGATAAATCATTATGGTGTGTCTCCAGTGTTTGTATCTGTAAATTTTAGTGACTCTTTCAAAAGGAACAGGATCTCTACAATGAACTCCTTGTTTCAAATTAGCTAACCACCCTTCCATAGCCTTTTCTTGCTTTCAAAATGTAGACATGAAGCAAGCTCTGGAAGTGTAATAAAGAGCTGGTAACTCTTTCTTTCTTCTTCCCCCACCATGCCCAACCTCCCTGTTCTTTTTTGAGATTCTCAGAACCTCAGACTCCTTCAAGAAATGCCTGTATTAACAGATCATTTGACAAATCATTCCTGCTTTCCCAATGAATGAAATTAAATGCTTCCTGGATAGTGAAAAGAAATAATTGGTAAATTTAAACATTTTTAGGCATCTATAAACAAGTTTACCGTCTGAACTATATGATAAGTAATTTTTACTGTATCTCCTTAAATGTCTGTGTTCTGTGTGAATGTTTTTTACCACAGAAAGTCAAAGTGATCGTCCCTTTTCCACAACTAAATTTGCCATTTTAATTTCTATGAACTTTAAAGGTGTCAGACAGTTATTTGGCCATTCATAAGAGCAATAGCTGATCTGAAATAAAATAGGAGGGAAAAGACCAAGTATTTTAGGAAGATTTAAAAGCTCTTCAGCTTCATTACTGGTATATTAGCTGGTAAATTTCCAAAACTTGCTACAAGAAGGTAGACTTGCAGAAAAGCATTTTTTATGCAACACGCCGTGAGGCTGGTGACAGAACCTGCTTTGTCTGTGGTTTCTTGACCGTTCAAAATTCCTGATGTCTTATCTATCCACATTTCTTCTCAAGTCAGTTTTCTTTTTACTCTTGTGCTCTTTATATCATAGAAGCCCATTTGAGGATAATACTTTATTTTAAATCCTGACATCATTGCCACTGTGTTATAACTGACTTCTCCATCTGCAGCTAACGGAGCCCACCTCCAACAGATGTGCTAACTGATGTTAAGTAAGCATTGGGCTTCTCTTGCTGAAGTGGTGACCAGTAATAGGTTAACATCATAGAACCTCTGCAGGCTTGGCAGGAAAACAACATCTTTATATCTTAAAATCATCCTAAAGAAGCAGTAGCGCTGGTGCCTTTCTTGTGTACATAGTTACATTTACTGGCAGCTTGTAAAATAAGTAGCCGGTTTCTTTTCTGAGATCTTTCCTCACTAGTGCACAGGCAATCAACATAGATGGACACATAGGCCACAATCTCTGCTTTTGTGGGCATTCCGAAGTAAACCAGGAAGACTGCAGTCATTTCTTCTTTAGAGACTGCAGTCACTTCTTCTTTATCTTCCTCCTCTCATGTGATTCAAAATGATGTGTATACTTTGCACACACAATGTACAGTGTCTGGCTGCCTGTGCCTGTAGCATCTGTTCCTTTGAGAGCAGTGTATAGCGAAGTTAGCTGGAGCAGACCAATTATTAACCTACTGACATTAGGAACAGTTTCTCCCTCTCTTGATACTGTGTCAGGAACCGTTCAGAGCCAATGAGAATGTTGCGAGAATTCAGAGGATTCTTGAAGAGCACAAGAGGGGCTGTAGCTATGACTGGCTCTACCCAGGCATGTACATGCCCTGGAGTTTTAGTGAAAGCACGTTCTTCCTAAGAGATGTACCTATGTGCTATTTGCCTATCTGTGAATTAGCAGAGACCTACCTTGTAATGCTATTTTATGTACTTAGTGAAATAAAGTAAAAAGCATTTGTTGAAAGGATAACATTTTCTAATATGTGGGACAGGGTCTGATCCAGTTTTATTCTGACGCACCATAAAATTGCCCTGCTAGCAAATGACCATCTGTGGTAAACAGCAGGGGGCCAAGGATGGCCTCTTTTTCTACAAACTGGAAAAAGTGACTGTACACCTTAGAAAAACAATATTTATATGCAGTTAAATATTTTTTCTCTCTCTAACAGAAGCATTGATCTTTCTTACTTTAGTTCTTTGGGAATTATGAAGTACAGCTTTCTAGTGAGTGGCTCCTACTCTTGAACTTATGTTGTACTATTTTGATACTGAAGCTTTGAGTCTTCTTTGCTGGTGTTTATGCCCAGGAATGTTTTAGGCTGACCTCCAGCTACAACTGAAGCTCTAGGAGTAATTCACTTTTTCCTTTAGCTCTTTACTGTAGTATTTCACTAAAGTACATCAGCAAAATATGTTCAAGTTCTCGATGTATGCTATTGTTTATTCATGAGCAGTTAAGATCATGGCTTTTAGAGTAAATATTATGGTAACTTTTCTGGCTGTCTATGAAAGAGATGAAGATGAGTAAAGAAATATCAGCTAACTGATACTTTAGGCTAAATTTCAAATACCAGAGTCTGTTATTCCTTTTTAAAGAAACTTCTGGTACAAACATACAAAGAGGAAATTAAAGAAATTGGTGATGACAATAAATTTCATCACATGAAATAAAAAAAAATCCACTGTATAAAATTTCAATGTAAATTCTTTGTAGACTCCAGGCAGATAATACTGTTCAGTGGTTGTCACATCAAAGCCATAGAGTCAGCTTTGCTTCCATGAATTTTTTTCGTAGATCCATGAAACCACTTCTTTCTTCCCTAAATTGGAGGAGCATTTTGCTATCATCCAAAATCCCTTTTTGACCACAGACATTTTCTGTGTGTTTTTTCAACTTTTTTGTAGTTCTGATTTAATATTGACACCCATTTTTGGTAACAGTATATAATAAGGCATTCTTCTCTCAGATTTCACTTTCTGCGCACCGTTCTCTGAATCTAATCTATTTTAACATAATTAACTCCAACAGAGATTTTGCACAGTGGCAAATTATATAAAGGAGCAGCTGACTGTTAAAGAAGATGATAGTCAAGTCCTGATGCAGGTCCTTCCAAACAGTGATTCTTCACAAAATCTTATAAAATTGCAATAAAAGAGTGGTCGATCATCTATAGCTATTGATCACTCAAAAAATTTTTAGCTGTGGTTTCAACTTAAAATTACAATAAGCCCTTTTTTTTTAACCCTATGCAATATATTCAGTATTCCACATGAAACAGAAAAGGAGTACTTGAGCTCTTCCAAAAAATAAATTAGTTACTACAATTGGATATTCAGACAATAGCACTGCCTCACAGAAAAAAAAAAAAACGAAACCAAACTCACACAATATAGCATTACTTCAAGTTCCTCAAAATGTTTCAACTTGAACTCAGTTAACTGCAATTCACCCCTTGGATAACAGTTACTCTTGCCTCACATGTATTTGCCGTGGATCACAGGTGGATATTCGCAATTGCTATTTGGAAAGCAGAGACTCTTTCTCTATTAAGCAGTATGTGAAGTAGTTCAAATAGTCTCTAACATGAGCTACACACAAGTTAATTTGCTACTGCAGTCAAGACCCTTACATTACCAGGGCTTTGTAGCTTTTGGAAGATTTGTGTTCTTCAAGTTTGGCTTCAGAAATCAGTTTAAACACATCAGCACTACTTATTTGACAATTCTCCCTTCTTTTCCTGATTCGATGTTTTAAACACAAGGTTAAAAACTCATTAACAAAAATTTGTAGGGTGCATGCCTGGATGTTTGTGCATATCTTTTGTAATTATAAGCTAAGTAGAATTCTTACTGAATGCCTTCAAATGAAAAAAATGAGGAGAGAAAAATCTCTGTAGAGAAGACAGGTGTAAGAAACATCGCTACTGAAGTAGTAGACAGAAAAAAATCCACCCATCCAATCCCAAGGAAGTGATTCATGCATTTCAGTTGTGAGGACTATTAATCCATTAGAACAACTTTACTGACACAGCTTATTTTGTCTTACTTGAAGTGTTAAAATCAAGATATATTTCTGAAAGACTTGCTGCAGCTCATCTAACATTCATGAGCTAAGCATACAGTGGAGGTCGCATTAACTGAGTTTATCACTTTTTTTGGATCATAGATCACATTCTTTGGCCTTCCTGGTCTTAATATTTTTGTGGGTTTAAATGCAATATTCTTTAAAAAGACACAAGCGTCTAAATATTTTTGTTGCTTGTTTTTCACCTCTTTCTGCATAATATGCTTTCTAACAAAAATCTTAAAGCCAAAAGGAAATTTGGATTTACTCTGCAGTCCACTCCACAATTAGAAAGCTGGGTTTTTTATTAAACCTATTTTTTTAAATAATATTAAGACATATTAATGATTTTTTATTAATATTAAGAAATCTAGTGAAAATCTCAGTCTCCAGAACTGAACTCCTAGGCGGCATGTGGATCATTTATGTTCATTCCTTATTAATCAGTAGAAAGGTTGGAGACTCTGTGGGTTTTTTTTCTTTGTTATTTGGTTGGCTTTTTTTGTGGGTTTGTTTTTTTTTGCGGGTTTGGTTTTTTGCTTGTTTAATTTTTGTTGGTGGTGCTTTTTTTAGACCTATGAAGGGAAAGGAAGTCTAAACCCATGCAACTGTCCAAATCTTTCATAAAATTTGCTTGCATTTAAATCCTTTGGGTCTGTACTCCTGTCTATAAGCAGACAAACTCATTTACCTTTTTCTCTCCATGTTTTCCATGAAACTATCCTGAAGAAATCAGAGAAGAGTAAATGTTCTGGGCCATATAGATTCTGTTTCCCAAAAATAGGTAGTAATATGTGTTGCCTATTTCTAAATATCTTTTTCCTTACTAAAAGGTTGTCTTGCTTTCTCAGTACACTTCATTTTTAATTTGTCTTGCCCAAAATAAAAACAAATACACCTGGTATGGAAAAAACTTGTATATAAGTACAGGAAAAAGAGATACCCCTGGCCGTATATGAGGAAGGTCAGACTAAGGCTAAGCAAACAGAATACTTTCCTTTTGCACTCAAAACATGAATTCCTATGTGTGTTACCCCTCAATCAAATTGAGGAATGATTTCTCTATTAGTTAGTGACAACTTAATTCCATAAAACCTAATTCTTCCTGGGGTTCTCATCAGTTCTCCCAGATGATGCACTACAAATAAAACCACCTTTCTGGGATGTTCTTTTCAGTGTTTTTACTCATGTTATTTAGTTTTTGAAGTTTGACTGTTTCCTGAATTACCAAACTTATGTGAATCATAGCTTTTTTAAAAGGAATGTTCCCTTCCTCTTGGTTGAGCAGGGAGGAAGAAACCTTTAAAATGTGACTGTAAGCACCTGAACAATATGAGAAAACAGAGAATATTTTGCAAGTTCTTTGTTTAGAAATCTCTACTATTAGGGGCTGAGATATGGATCACGATGTCTACGTGGCCAGCGCTGCTGGATAGCACACAAAGCAGGCTAAATCTTTCAATAAATTTGGGTGGGATAGAGTTCACTTTCTTTTTAGCAGTCTGTGTGATGCTTTGGTTCGGATTTGTGACTAAAATAGCATTGATAACACACCAGTGTTTTGGCTATGGCTGAGCAGTGCTTGCACAGCATTAACATTTTATTTCCCACTCTGCTCTTGCAGACAGTGGGCTGTAGTTTGGGAATGGAAAAAGAGGTTGGTAGCAGACATAAGCCCACCTTAACTGACAAAAGAGATGTTCCATACTTTGTGATGTCATGCTCAGAAATAAAAACTCAAGCAAAGGAGAAGGAAGCAGGAGTGTTTGTGGTATTGGTGTTTGTCTTCCCAAAAAGCCATTATGTGTGCTGAGACCCTGCTTTCTGGGAAGCCAATAAACATCCACCTGCCAATGGGAAGCAGTGAATTAATTCCTTTTTGCTAGCTTTCTCAGCTTTTGCTTCACGTATTAGACTCTCTTTATTCTGACCCATGGATTTCTCACATTCGGTATTTCTATTTTGTCCACCTTTTCACCGGGACACAGAAGAGGAGTGAGTGGGCAGCTGAATGGGTGCTTGGCTGCTGTCCAGGTTCAATCAAGCACAGCTCCTGCTTTGATTAAACTGAAGCAAGGTTCTCTTTCATCAAAGCTCACTCCTCAAATAGGCCGACTCTAAGCAAAATCTCATTCTTCTATAATTTGTTTCCACTTCTTAAATTAGGCTGATTCATAACCAGTCGTTGCACTGAGTCAAACCTATCTCATCTAGGCTCTGGAAGCTAGCTGCAAAGTCACAGTTGCGGTAACATTTCAGGTGTGTCCTGCTGTGCAGTTGACCTCTTAGGAGCCAGATGACATTGCATGTTCCCTATTCATTTAAAAGGAATGCACACGGAAGCAGTGGTGGGAGTTCCATATTTGAAAAGGTATTAATTTCATTGCAAATTCAGTCATAGTCTCAAAACTGCTCTTCACAAATTTTGTCCACTGTCTTTAGCCAAATGTTGCTCTTTGGAAAACACTTTTACGATAATGTTAAATTACAGTTGCTTGGTTTTCAGAAATAGAAGAACATGATTGACTTAATAAAATTTAATTTCTGTTAAGAACGGTTTATGTAATTACGACCAGTAAATTTCTACTGAAAGATAAAGAACTATTCCTGAAATTTGGCCTGGTTTTATTTTTGTTTTTCCTCTGTATTTGCAATATCGTTTTAATGCTTAAATACAGAGAATTCTGCATTAAATGTTTATACATATTTTCACTTGGATACTCAAAATCTGTGTTTATATGAAAAAGAGACCACTATAAGCATTAGTAATACAAGGAAACACAGAAATTAGAAGGAGAAAAACAGGTTTTAAGAAAATCGTTTAGTATTTTTTGTTAAAAATTTTTCTTAAGTTTTCTCCCTTGATAATATTATATATGCAGACATACTGTGCTCAACTCTTTTGTTCGATGCATTGTGATCTTTAAGGACCTAAAGTCTGGAAAATAGAAAACCAAGTGGTTTACTGACATGATTTTAGTGTTCTTAGGTCAGTTCATCATGTTCCTGGCTTTTCTCTTGCTTTTCTATGTAGCTATGCAGAGTTCAAATTTGTGACAAGTAACATTTAATAACATGCATCTGTCTGCTTTTGCTAATACAGAAAGTTGTTTCTTCAGTTTGGCTAACTGTCTCAGTGGTTTAAACCACTCAAAACATTCTTAGTATTTTGTTTATCACAAGAAAGAGAAATAATACACAAAGCATGGCGTGTTTTTTTTCAATTTCTGATGACAATGCTTCTGTCATGATCCATGCGGCACTCGGCAAATTCCAAAAAGTTGCTTAGAAAGCTACAAGTCTCACTTGATCTTTTTGGTCAAACTCGTACCAGCCTTTCATTAGTCAGTGGCTCTATAAGCATACCAAGCTTTAAAATGAGAAACATGGTGAAAAGTAAGTAATTTTGAACCAGGAAGAGAAGATAGGAAGTATTGCAGTCACATACTTAGTCATCATGGAAGATTAATAGAAAATATGGAAAGAATATGTATGCAGGCAACTAAGAAATGCAAGGGGAGCTTTCACAGTGATCAGAAGAAATGGGACTCATTCATCATTAAATTTCCCCTGTCAGGGCTTACCTGTGTGTAACTGAAATTACTTGGTGGCATCTCAGGTCCATTATCCTACTTAAGTTATGAAGATGTTTTCCTGACTTTGTAATAGTTGTGACTTCACTGCCTATCTTGCTAATCTGATAGAAAAAGTCATGTGAACAAGGCAAAGGTTTCAGAGGAACCAAATACCAAAATGTGCAGTTGCTCCTTCTTCAGTTATCCTGATTATACTCTTAGGGTTTTGGAGCATGTTTACTTTATTTCTCTGCTTTGCCTCCTAAATCAACAGAGTGGAAACAGACACTGTTTTCATTTTGTGACAGCTTCTGTTTTTCATGTTTCAGAAACCAGCAAACAACTTATGGCTGAAGAGTGCTGACACACTGTAATTGCTCAATAGAGACACTTCTGATGTGGAGAGAATTTGCTTTTTAAGGCAGTGGGAGAAAAACACTGCAACTACCACTTGTGCTCGGTCAGATTTCTGGTGGCTGACTACCTTCTGGACATTGCTGACACCATCAAAGCCACTGAGACCCACTAGTCACTCCACAAAGAAGTACAGGCAACTAATACCTACTTTTCATGATAATCTTCTGAGGTGGCATTTAACTGAAGAAAAATTGTTTAAGGATGGTCAATTTGGGGTAAATGCTGACTTTCTTATGCACATCAACTAACCCTAGTGAAACTGGAGGGACTTTTCGTTTTTTTGGTTTTTTTTTTTTTTTTTGGTTTTTTTTTGTTTGTTTTTTTGTTTGTTTTTTTGTTTTTTGTTTTGTTTGTTTGTTTTTTGTTTGTTTTTTTTTTTTTTTGTGGGAACATACTTTCCTCTATGCTGAGCTTATTAGAGAATTAAAGCCAAAGGACATGAACCTTGATGTACCACAAGGTGAAACCCCAGGGGCAGTTCTACCTAAGCCCCCAAGGCTGGATTCGGTAAACGTTCTTAAGAATAAATATTTGTTAGACATTCCTGGTTTTAATGAGCTCTGTCAATCAGAACTACTATGGCTTCAAGCACAACAAGCAGATGCTGTTCTATTACCATAAGGCACAAAAATAATGTTTGGAAGGTACTAATTTAAAATTCCAAATATCAGACTATTTAGGAGAATAACCCCAAATCCTCACTTGCTGTAATCAAATAGAAATCAGTGTTTAACAATACAGGACACTTTGGCAGACAGTGCTGGATATAGTCTTTCAAAACTACATTAGTTTGATTTTTCCCATCTGACAGAGCCCTCTTGCCATCTTCCCTTTATCAGTTGAGTAAGCATAAAGATAAGGAAAAATTAAAGTCTGCCATAACCTGAAAAATATCAGTAACTGATGTGATATTGAATCAGGAAGAAATACAATCTCACATCTTTTGTAAATACAGTTTTCAAAGACATCTTGTTCTGCTAGTTCAATTTATGAAATGAATAGGATAAACCAGATGAGAAACTGTGGTTTTTATGGGTTCTCCTTAGAACACACATTGAGAGATATGAAAAAAACTAGATTGTTTTTCAGTACTGATATTGCCCTACATAAAAATCAGAATGAAAATGAGTGACATATTTCTCCATAAAGGAAAAAGAATTTGGTGGTAAATAAGCATGGATAAGGTCTGATTTTTGACAACAGTGCCCTTTTCTTATACAAGAGAAACATCTTGCATTTAGATTTTTGTCTGTCTTAAAAAGAAGGACATAAACCTGAGCACTGAATCCTATACTTTACTTCATATAAATTTGGGCACTTTTCTGCCATCTTTACATTCCCTAAATGCTTAATTCTAAACATGCTTGCCAAGTATTAAATAACAACATGACTTCATACAGAATAATCATGTTATTCACTTTAGATAATCATAGAACCATAGAGTCATAGAATAGTTAGGGTTGGAAAGGACATTAAGATCATCTCGTTCCAACCCCCCTGTCATGGGCAGAGACACCTCCTACTAAACCATATCACCCAAGGCTATGTCCAACCTGGCCTTCAACACCGCCAGGGATGGAGCATTCACAGCTTCCCTGGGCAACCCATTCCAGTGCATCACCACCCTTACACTACAGAATTTCTTCCTCATATCCAATCTAAACTTCCCTGTTTAAGATAAAACCCATTACTCCTAGTCCTATCACTACAGTCCCTAATGAAGAGTCCGTCTCCAGCATCCCTGTAGAGACCCTTCAGATACTGGAAGGCTGCTATGAGGTCTCCACTCAGCCTTCTCTTCTCCAGGCTGAACAGACCCAACTTTCTCATCCTATCTTCATACGGGAGGTGCTCCAGTCCCCTGATCATCCTCATGACCCTCCTCTGCACTTGCTCCTACAGTTTCATGTCCCTTTTATGTTGAGGACACCAGAACTGCACACAATACTCCAAGTAAGGACTCATGAGAGCAGAGTAGAGGGGCAGGATCACCTCCTTCGACCTACCTCAACCTGCTGGTCACAATCCTTTTGATGCAGCCTAGGATACGGTTGGCTTTCTGGGCTGCAAGCGCACACTGAAGACGGCTCATGTTCATTTTTCCATTGACCAACATCCCCAAGTCCTTCTCCGCAGGGCTGTTCTCAATCTCTTCTCTGCCCAATCTGTAGCTGTGTTTGGGATTGCTTTGACCTAGGTGTAGGACCTTGCACTTGGCATGGTTGAACTTCATCAGGTTGGCATCTGCCCACCTCTCGAGCGTGTCAAGGTCCCTCTGGATGGCATTCCTTCTCTCCAGCGTATCAACCAAACCATCCAGCTTGGTGTTATCTGCAAACTTGCTGAGGGCACACTCAATCCCACTGTCCATGTCACCAACAAAGATGTTGAACAAGGCCGGTCCCAACACCCATCCCTGAGGGACACCACTCG
>JAOEHX010024152.1:13689-26161 GCA_025448015.1 Bolborhynchus lineola | reverse complement strand
AAAAAAAAAAGAAACACAGCTCTGCACCAACAACCAAGAAGGAGAAAAACGACTGCTACTGCCGAACCCAGGACATTAGGACCAACTTCACTCCCTCATTCCTGAACCCTCTTCCCACAGAGCAGCAAGGGAGAGCTGCATTATAAAGGTTGGTTGGGATATAGTTATAAAGCTGGTTGAGATATATCTTTTGGGTTATTTAACCAATCTTGGACCTGCCTTGTGTGGTGCTAGCTTTGCACTACTTAAGGTGTCATGCAGCATCTGCCTTTGTGGGATGAGACTGAAAAATCTCTTACACTGCTACTGGAGGTCTGTCACAGGTAAACCATTAGAACAGGGATTGACTTTTGCTTAAAATAAGTCAGATTGAATGATTTCAGGTAAAATATAGTTTTTGTAGATTTTCCTCTTTCTAAAATATGTATGTATAATTGAAAAGTTAAACTTGCTGCTATTCAGCCTATACTGTACAGGTAATATTAGTCAAGTGTTATTACTTTCAGCACCTAATGAATCTGTGTGTTTCTTTGGTTGGAGAGCATATGTTCCATCCTGAACCATGGTCAGAAATTGATGCAGAAGGAGAAGAGACTGAAGTCCATTGAGAGAATTAGATGAAAAGGAATATGGCAAATGATTTATAGACAAATGAGAAAATTTTCAGCTGTCTCCAACTGAATTGTTTGACCCTGATTAAAGCATTTTAATGCAGTAATTTTTCACTGAGAGTTACCAATTGCAAAAATTGGGATTTCTTATCTGTTCTACAATCCATGGTCATGTATCTTGATCAGCTAATATTGTCAATTTGTTTTAAAAATAAGACCCTGTGCCTCCATACTGATATATATTATCATGCAATCAGTTATTTCTTGTTTGTAGAACGACATTTATTCTGTCACAAGTTGAAAATAAGCAGTGTGCTAAAAATGAGCTGAATTTATTTGCTGCTTGTGATGGAATAAGGATATTTATTTATTCAAAGATTTGGTCTGTAAAAGCTGAATATCATTTTTGGATGTTATTACAGCATTTTCTCTGTTAACTAGTTTGTTTGTAAGGCACTTCAGATTTATTTAATTTTATTAAGCTTCATTGAGTATTTACAGCCATTCAGTTTGATTTCTAACTTTTTAAAAAAATGTGTGACCAAACCCACTAATAACTAATTCATGTGCACAGAAGAGAAAACATTGAAGGGAAAATCAGTGGTTCAGGTTAATTTAGTATGTACTAAAAATTCCAATGGACAAGATTCCTGAATTTAGTTTAAACTTACTGAAGAATTCTGGGTAAATGGAAAAGACAATATGTGGAAACAATGAGAACAATTCAATTGGAAATTTTTGAAGGTTATTGATGTTCCTGAAATAGACACTTGCAAAAAAAATAATCTAAATTCCCAAAGTTTTGCTTCCCAAAATGGTGAATACCAATATATCTTCATTTATGCCTAGTGGTTAGCATGGTTAGCAAACATATGAAACAGAAAAGCAGCAAGTCAGTAATAGAAGGAATGACTGTGTATCCTGGCCAACAGTACGCCCAAAGGGCATATTTATGTTGCAGTACTTGATCTAGTGAATGTTTAATAGAGTTGAATATGGAATAAAGTCAGAAGGAAACACTAAGGATACCACATAAGATTGTAGCACACTATAGGGAACTGGTTAATGTTTGTTCAAAGTCTTCCAGAAATAAGCAAGTTTTTAACATGGATCTCTCAATTTTTGCAGGTCTTGTTTTCTCTTTTTTGAAATACCTCTTCTGGGCAGTTCTGAAAATTGTTTTTCCCTTTTTCTAGACATCAAATATTTTGAAAAATATCAGAGCAGCTTCATAAAATTCTTTCAAAATATTTTTTGCATGGGCTAAGAACATTTTATTTACTTCTTCCTGCTATGAGGAGTGATAGAAAGGAAAAGTGATATAAGGGGATAATGTGGTACTTTGCAGCAATAATATTTTGGTGCATCTTAAGGAGTTTGTGAAGGACCTTGGCTGTTGCCTCTTGAGAAACGTGCTCTGATTTTAATTCTATATAACAAAAAAAATGGATTTTTGTCTCCTACTAATTAAGAGTATCTTTCCTCAACAGTATCCAGTCCCCACCATTCTGTTACAGCCTAATTGTAATATAAATAATCTGCTTTCTGATGAAGGAAAATATATGAAACTGTAAGGTTATCAGAAACAAAAATGATTCTTTTATAAACTAGAAAAGTAAAATACTAGGTAAAGTAAAAAAGACACATCCTTATGTATGAAAAGTAATTAAGAATTTCAGAACATCAGTTATATTCAGTTCAGTGACAAACTATCCTGGACTACAAGGGTAGAAATATAAATTACATTTATATATATAGAAATATGAGTATAGGGAGATACAAATTGGTAGAAAAATGCATTTTTTTTAAGTGTTTTGGATTTTACTTTATAATCTCAGACTTTTGTACTGTAAGTCAGAAATCCATTTCCTACAATATACTATTCCTTATTAAGAAATAGTTGCTTCCAAAGTTAAATGGATGTTGGGGTTGTCAGCATTATGACACATATCTTTTTCTTTTTCTGCTTCTTGAGTACTGTCAGTCTTAAAACCACGGGTTGCACTGATCCATTTTTGAAAGCTTATACTTAGCTTTGAAATAAGGCATGAATAAGATAATAAAATAAAATAAACCAAAAATAAGTAATCCAAAAGAAAATAAAATGCTTGAAGTGTGACATATTCAAAATGTGGTGTCTGTCTTTGTGTGCTTGTCTATACCATGGTATAAAACCTTTTACTGAAAAATGTAAGTAGGTGATCGAGACCATTCTGTCGTTCAATTGAAATGCCTTTAAATTTCTTGCTAGTTATCTGTTCATTTATTTAAAATAGCTATGCAACTCTAAAGTTACAAGCTTATTCTGTAGCAATCAATTGACTTTCATTTACACTTCAAAAACATCGTAGATAGGCGAACAGCAGGTATCTGCTGTAACCATAATAAAGGCTAATAAAGGCATCTTTCTCAAATGTTATTCAAGGAAACTTTAGAATAAGTGATACACATTCAGTTAAATTTGGCACAGATCTTGCATTTTGGAAAAGCTTGTCACTGTTTTCCTATCACTGTTCCTATTTCCACGTGAGTGTCCAGAAGAAACCAGCTGGGTGGAATAATGACCTCAATAGTGATTTGAAATCAGTAATTTCAATGGATCTTTTAAAGCTAAGTCATTCGGGAGCTGATTCTCAGAGCTGAGATCAGTCGTCAATTTCTTTGCTGACTTCTACAGAATTCAACAAAAATGAGCAGTGAAGATGTAACCAGAGCAGTCACCTTTTTGCTTCCCTCTATATGGAAATATGAGTGTTAAAAAATGCTTCTTTAATTTATGAAGTAAAACTGTTAGAATTATATAGATTAAAAAAAAAAAAATACTGATTTTGGAGGCAGTTTTTCTGGCCTAGAGATCCCAAACCTGGTGGGACAATGTCTCTTCGAGTCCAAGTTACTTCAAAAACATGTTTCCATATTCAAACTATTTAAAAAAAGAAATCACAGCTATTTCACATTCAGTACAAATCCTTCCCTGGAGGTCTGCAGTGAGCTCACAATTATAATTGTAAATTTCCAAATGGAAAGTTTGACGTGCTAAGTTATACTTTTTATTTAGGGAGAGAGATTCAGAAATCAAGACTTAATTGTTTTATACCTAAAGAGGAATGAGATGAAAATTCCAAACCACAACCACAACAAAATACTCTGTATTAGGGAAGCTGAAGACCAGAGAAAGCAAACAGTCTTACATAAAAACCTACTTTGTTTTAAAATGTAAATGAAATGTGCTTCGTTTCACTGTTCAATACTGCTGTGTAAATTTGCATATTATCTCCTTCTCCCTTTGCAGTATCCTCGACCAACAGCTGTGACTTGTCAAAACTTGCCAGCACAAGGGAAAAAGAAAATGAAGGGGCATGTTGGAAACTATGTCAGCTTATCTATTGCTTTCAGTAAAATGTAATTGCTGAAGATGCCATTAAGAGGTGCCTGAGAAAGTGTGTTAAGGCTGCTTAAATTGTTTGGGTTTTTTTCTTCTCTCCCTTTAGTAGCAGTGGTATGATACCTGGGAAGGGCAGAAACAAGAGAAAGAACATCTGCTCTCTTCTCACAAGCTCCCTCCCTGTGACAAAGGGCTTCTGAAGCTAATACTTCTACAGTGGTTTTCACAGTCCCTCAGCACAGGTGTTTTCAGTGTCCTTTATATTCCTTCTTGTGCTCTGAATCCCTTCATCAGCCCTGCTCCTTTCTGAAGCTCACTTTCACTTTTCAGGCATAATATATTCTACAACAAAGAGCTCTAAGTTTCTGTGTTGCCATGCAGTGAGGTGAAGAGAGCCTCTATGTGTAAGAAAACACCTACAAAGTGGATCACCAAGCATTGTCCTTTGTACCAGAGAGAGAGAGATCAAGCCTGTGTTATTGATATTGAGAGCACACTATAAAAAGAGGCCTCATCTGGCTGGAGAAGTGATGTGTCCAAGAAGATGGGCTGAATTCTAAATTTCACCTTGATAATAGCACTTTGACATTGCTCTGGCTTCTAGGTAGGAAATCAAGGTGGCCACAGAGCAGTGCAACATCTGCTGCCCCCAGTGCTTCATCCATTGCTTTGTAAGACTCATACTAAGACTCGGAGATGGCAGTATTATGTAAGCCATGGAGGACCTCAGTTTTTCGCAGACGCCTTGTCTGGTCCCAGAGGTGAGTCTCTACTGATAAGCGTACACTGTAATACTGGTCTTCTGGTGCATTACTGTCATGCAGTGTTGCAGTGAGGGTGAGCTTACTACACAGAGGTGAGAGCACGTGCTTTTATCACTGTGGCTTTGTGTTTCAAATGAAAGGGTCCTTAAAGTCTGGCAGGATACAAGTGGGAATGCTCTGGTGGCAGATGGCAGAAACTTAGTTTATTGCTTTCAAAGGAAAGAAAGAGGGAAGGAAAGGGAAGAAAGGAAGGGAAAGAAAGGGAAGGGAAGGGAAAGGATAATAGAAAGGATGATGGAGGGAGTGATGGAAATCACTTTCATCCTACAGGTGACAACTCAGAAGTTGGTATCAGGATGTCTGCAGCTACAAGTGAGATCTCTGGGCTGCCATAGGGTGATTTATGGAATGTGGGGTTATAAGGTTGCAGTCCAGGAAAGGACTGAGCTGCACTATATTATCTGTACTTTCCTGACAAGTGGATCATGATTCTTTGTGTTTCCTGGCTGGCCTCATTAAGTTTCTATAATTATCTTTTTATTGATAAAGTGCCTGCCCTTGGTGAGACTCGGGGGATGCTGCAAAATTAAAATAACGGATTATATGAATGTAAGATAATATACTAACAGTTGGCACAAAATTTGTCTTACAGAAAAGAAGGGTTAGTAGTTGGAATTCTTTCCTAATATTAGAACTAAAAAGGGAGCACCTTCTTGGCAGTGAAAAACTTATCCATTCAAATAGCATATTTTCCAAATATTAGCCTATTTGTCACTGGAACAGCTGATATTCAGTTTTCAACCAATTTATTCATTTACCTCTCTCCTGTATGTCTCCACGGTTTTGCAACAAATCCATACAAGTGATTGCTAAATTCTAACTAACTTCTAGTTGGCTTCTGGCTCTGGAGTTTGATCCCTAAAATTAGGAAAAAATAGCCTAGGTCATCAAGATACGAAATTCAGTTAAAAAATCTGAAACTCCAAGCTGGGTTCTCATTCAAAATGGAATGTGGGAATATAGGACCAAGACAGAGATTCATAGAGCAATTTAGGCATACAACTTTTTATCTGCCAGAGACAATCAGGAGATTGAAGAGGATCAATGGCAAGCTTTCACCAAAGGGACTCATTATGACTGTGGTACTCAGTGATGCAAAGTGTGAGATGGATGTGATAAATTTGACAGGAAATGAATTAATGAAAATGGCTTAAGGGTGTGTGTTACCTGTGCAAAGGGAAGAGTTAAGGGTCTTGTTATGTCATTCATATCAGCCAAAAAAATTATCTGCTCACTACAAGAAACATTCCAAACACATCTATCTTCTGTGAGTTCATCTACCTGCAGGAAATCACATTTAGATTTGCCTCTCAGAATGCACACCTTGGGGCTATGCTTAGGAATCTGCTGGAAATGTGCTTGCCATTCTCCAAATTAATTCTGTACCATTTATCCATTTATTATCTAATTAAATAACACCCAGTTATTTTCCCTCTTAGCTGAATGTCCTAAGCAAGATGCTGTAAATTCAGGATTCATTCTTTTTGCCTTCCTTTTCAGCACCCAGATCTTGCCTTTTTGGGAATCTAGGCAAAAGCTCTACCAAGACAGTAGGAAAGCTATTTCAAGCCAGCTGACTAGCTACCAGCAAAAGGCAGTGGTGGTCTCAGGAAGGACCTATAGATGAGGTTTTGTGCTTGTCTTTACAATAACATGCAAAGTATATACCTTTCCTTTACAGCAGGCTAAGCAAATTAGACATAGTAATAATTAATCTATCAAATGGGGCATCTTTAGGGGAAGGGATCAGGGGGTCTGTTTCTGTTTTCCCGTTTCTAAGCAGTCTGAATAGGAAATAAGTGCTAAACCGGGACCTTGGCAAGATAAAGACACTTAGTAGCATTATTTACATGACCACACCTTGAAGGTGATGCAGACTCCTGAATGCTTTGTGCTTGGGATCCCAGTTACCCAGCACAAAGCGAATATAGGGTAAATAACCAGAAGTTTAAAGTAGAACAAGAACGTTAAGTAGCCCATACATGAAGGTAGAAGGAGATTCTCATTAATTTTGATGTTGTTTGGGTCCATATAATTATGCTAAATCTTTCTGCTTCTGTGAGATTAAGTGCACTGTGCAAAATAAATGTTTATTTAGACTTTTACCTTGTGGGCAATGCTATCATTCTTCTTTTAATTACTATACGGTTTTTAATAATGATGGGTAGCACTTGCCATACTGCTTCCATATTCAAAGCACTTTGAAAATATGAAAGTTGATTACACCACCAGCTTTCTGTAATGAAATGATACTAGAGAAAATCCTGGGAACTGTTTGCTCTCTGCAATTTCTGATGATTAAAATAATGTTATCTAAATAATTTAACAACTCCTCCAACTTCTTATATATATATGTGTCTGAACACAGGTTACTGAACCCTTTGTTTATACAGGAAGTCAAAATAAGTTCCATAGGCAATAAACTTTAATTTCAGAGTATATAGATGTTCAAAATTGCAATCAGTGTCTGAGCAACTATTACAGTCTGTATGAATCTAGTCAATTCAGACAGCAGAATTTCAATTCAACAAGCTGTATGCAAATGCTTATTTTGGACTAAGTTGCATTTCTGCTCAGCCACTTCAGCCCCATGATTCCCAGCATTGCTACACACTCTGCCAGCAGCGAAGGTAACAGCAATAAGAAGCTCAGGGAAGGATAGCTGTGAACATGGCAAAATAAAATATTGATTCACTTGCCCAGCCTTTATAAAACTTCTGTGTGTAGGGTCCAAGTCTGATGGATGACAAAGGCATTGCAACTCAATCCCATTAAACATGGAATCCAAAAATCAATATCCACAAATTCTGTGGCCCCCTTGTAGAAGACCACCAGATTTGTCTGTGGATATTGTTCCATTTGTACTTCTTTAAGATGATGAAAATCTGATTCATAGAATTATAAAATCATAGAATGGTTTGGGTTGGAAGGGATCTTAGAGTTCATTCAGTTCCAACCCCCTGCCATGGGCAGGGAAACCTTCCATTAGAACAGTTTCTTCAAGCCCTATCCAACCTAGCCTTGAACACTACCAGGGATGGGGCAGTCATAGCTTCTCTGGGCAACCTGTGCCAGCCCTCACTAACCTCACAGGGAAGAACTTCCCATATCTAATTTAAATCTTTTGGTTTAAAGTCATTCCCCCTTGTCCTGTCCCTATATGTCCTTGTAAAAAGCCCCTCTTCAGGTTTCTTGTCCGCCTCTTTAGACATGGGAGCTGCTCCAATGTTTCCCTGGAGCCTTCTGATCTCCATGATAAAAAGTAAGATTAGCATTTTATGGGTGATTCATCTTCCACAAGTCCACAGGTCCACAGGCTCACAATGTCAAAATCTGGTCTGACAAAACATCCCCAGTTCCTACTGTAGCTAATTAAGAGTGAATGTAACTCCATCTGATCTGTGCGCGCTTACATTAATGTCGACTGAATCATGCCACAAATTTCACTGACAGCACTGAACAAGCTTTCATGGACTACTAAGCAGGAAAAAAGCCTACGACCATCATAAGTGTAGATATCTACACTGCAGACCTCTACATTTAGTCAGGAAGCTCTTAGCCCTTATGATTGAAGTTGTATGCAGAGATGATGCTTTATGCCCTCTATTATGGTTTACATACATATAATAAAGCCATTTTCATTATTACAGGTCATCTAAAAATAGTCACAAAATCAACTTAGCATACTGCTGTGAAGTAACTGCTGTTTTCTAGCCTCTGCTATCACTACTTCAGCAAGTGTTCATTGACTTTGACAAAGTTCTAAAGATCAATGTTTACACAAGATGCCTTCATTAGAGGAAGGGATGACAAAAAGTAAAAATCTCAGATATTATTAGATATCATTAAGTTTCTAAGCATTGTCTGGAATTAGATCATTACTGGTTTTTTTTCTCTTGGTCAGTAAGTGAAGACCATGGAAGGAGTTTAGTTAAATGATCTTTTAGTGTATCTTTAGTTGCTTGGCAATCCATGAATAAGTGACTATTAACAAGATTAACATGTTGCCCAAAAATACATGTGGAGGAAATGGCAAAAATCTCAAAACACCTCTAGTATTTGAAAACAAGCCTACTGGAAAAAGGACAGTGTGGGTTTAACCAATTGGAATTACATAGATTTATTTTTTTTTTTTCCCCAATCAGACTGATATACTGATTAGCCTGGCAGGGGAAACGAAGTTTTCAAACAAAAACTCAGAAATCAAAGGATTGACTTCAATAGTTTATCTGAAAATATCTTAGAGAGTAAAATTTGAGTTCAAATTATATGCTTGGTGTTTAAACAACTTTGATCCACATGCATGTGAGGAACCACAGCAGTTGTACTAGTACAAGGAAGAAAAATGTCACCAGAACATTGAAGGATGGATTCAGGTTTCTTTTGGCATTTCTTTAATTCATTTGTGAGTTTCAAATGTAAATGTGCATTCTCTTATGTTTTTGTTCTTTTTTTTTTTTTTTTTTGCTATATTCCATACAGTGATTGGAAAGGTCTTAATTGATGTTTCTCTGCAAGATGTAGGTAATTATCATAATACATTATCACATTCTAGTTGGTGCTAAGACAAAACAGAACAGAACAATCTGATCTTGAAATTTTGTTCACCATCATTCAGCACTTGTTGAGAAAGATAAGAACCTCTCATGAGTAATGGAAAACTCCCTGTGTCTTTGCACTCAGAAGCCAGTCTTATCTGTCCCTCATAGTCCTCCAGAGGTACAGCTTGCTCTGGGCAAGTGCAAAATGCATTAGCAGCATTGCTTTCCTTTTAGACATAATGCCTTGTAAGCAGAGTTGTCATTATTGTGAAATTGCTTCAGCCAGCACTTAAAAGGACAATATTTAAAACATTAACTACAGACTTCCAGCTGAGATCTTCAGCTCTTCTTTTCTGTCACATTACACAATACAACTGCTTTATGCTATTTGCCCTTTCTTCCTTTTTCGTAGGCTTATCTCAATAAAGCCTGTCTCAGAGTCACCGTAAGGAAGAAAAGAGAAGCTGAATATATCTGACAGCTATTTCTATCTGATAAACTAAAGTTCAAACGAATGGAACTCTTTTGCCTTTCAAAGGCCTTCAGTCCCCTGATGTTTTCTCATGCAATATAGCCCTTTCTGAAAACCAGGGACTGCTGTCACTTTCTTTGTGCAATGAAGTGGGACTGATTCACCTTTGATTTGCTAACTTTGCTGAAGGATAAATATTTCTGCTGTGGGGAAGGGGAGCATGGCATCACTCAAAGGAAAGTTTAATGTTATTAACTTTTTTCTAACTGACCATCAAAATAAGTTTTAGGGTTATTTAGAGATATCACACTCCAGTCCTTTCTAGGCCAGGTTGTTCTCTGTTCTCACAGTGCCAAATAAATGACCATACAGAAGGTGTTCCATTTGACAGGATTCACCTCAATGATCTCTTAGATCAAGGTGAGTATATTGATTAGAGCTGGGTGGGATAAAAGTTACTCTTCAATAGAAACATTTTCTAGGCTATTCAGCCAACAAGAACGAGTACAGAACAAGGCAATGTGGTATTTTCATCAATAATTGGCTTGGCTGTTGCAGACAGAGAAGGTCTTTGAACTGACCTTCAGGAGGTCCATGATGTTGCAGACCAAGGGGTGCACCCTGGATGCATTCAAACCTCTCCCTTTTCCTGGAGATGCAGTTTCCTGTGAGCACCTAAATTGAACAGCGGGATCAGACCTAGATGCACTGTTTCTGTTGTTTGAGAAGGGATGTTCCTGAGTCTTTTCCTGTTAAACTCCATTAAAGCAAAGCTTGGCCCCATTAAAGATTAATTGTATTTTGATGCAATCTCAAGAACAAAAGTTACAGTTTTGTTAAATGACTCTAGCTACTAAAGTGAATAGTTATAAACTTTACTACTGTGATTCTGACCTATTAAAGTCACATTAACTTTTTAATGGGCCAGGGGTTGCTACTCCAATGTCTGACAGATTTAAGCTGAAGGCTCATTCACTGTTCTTCATACTTTACCAACAGTTTTTTACAAAACAATTTATATCTGCTCTGTAATCAGTGAACTCCAGAATGGAGGCATTATCTTTACTGCCAATAGGCAATACTCCTATTTTACTAGCTTCACCACCTGTCCTAAAACATCTTGTCTCACTTTTGTCTTTTGAATTGTAACTCAAGAGGTAGGGTGTCAGTTTGTGGTAGGATGAAGGCTGCTCAGCAAGCTGATTTACTGGGTGAAGAGGCAAACCTTTCAAGAGATAAAAGCTTAAGTCCCGATACAGTGTAGGCTCAAAATCAGAAAACTTGTAAATGTATTCATACATTTACTTCATGGTCTGGTGACAATATTTGATTCAGGAGCAAACATGCACATTGCTGGTGAGAACTGTTTGAAAAGCTTGTGATTATAACAAAACAAACCATTTGGCTCTAGCTACAGTAGCATCTCATCCACTGTTAGAGGTGTAGGAAGTCCCTTCTACAACCTGCAAATTACCACAATGGCCCTCTCTTTCCTACATGACACAATAACAATGCATCATTGATTTTTCATGAGATTCAGGATCAGCTATGCTAAAAGGAGTCTCAAAGCGGTCTTCAAGCCAGATAGTTATCAGCTCTTATTAGGAGACATCTGACCATTCTACAAGTGTTAGTCTTATGGTAAATTTTAAAAGCAAATCATAAAATGCTTTTGAACATTAGAAATAATATGAAGAGACCTGCACAGAGACTTTGAAGTACTACACCTAGTTGAGTCATAGCCAGCAGAAGCATTCCTCTATTTTTCATCAGATGCAAATTGCCAGTGTGATAAGCAAAACAGCTAACAAAAAATAGAAATTTTAAATGTTTCCCATATTAAGGACAATTTTAGAATGGATGAAATATAATTTTTTAAATAAACATTCCCGGGTTTCAGCCTTTTTTGAAACTTCAAATTTTGTTTTGCTAGTAGAAAAAATTTACACATGAAATGAAACTGTAAAATAAGAAGTACTAAATTATAAGATTACCCCAATTCATAATTTATACAGAAATATGGGGGTTTGCCTTGTTACATGTAGGATCTTTGAAATTGTACTTTAGCCAAGCATTTTTCATACATCAAAAATCTGTTTCCACAGTCTTTTTAATACACGTTCAATGGGTAGAAAATACCAGTATCTTCTTTTTACAAACATGGATTTGACAGATTTTGTCCGTAGAGGCAAAGTTAATTTCTTCTGAAAGTAAGAAAGAAATTAAAGCTTTCTTGAAATGAAAGTCTGCACTCGTGAAGTCCAGGGCAGTGAGCTTGCTGCACGCTCTTCTCACTGTCCTGAGGATCTCGAATTCGACCACCTCATGATCACTGCAATCAAGACTGCCCTGGAGCATCACATTTCCAACCAGCCCTTCCCTATTGGTGAGCACAAGGTCAAGCACGGTGCCTCTCCTTGTCAGCTCCTCTATTACTTGCAGAAGGAAGCTGTCTTCTGCAAAATCAAGGAACCTCCTGCCTTGCTTCTGCTGGGCCGTACCATCCCTCCAACAGATATGTGGGTGGTTGAGGTCCCCTATGAGAACAAGGGCCTATAAGCATGAGGTTATTCCTATCTGTCTATAGAGTGCTTCATCCACAGAGTCCTCTTGATCAGGTGGTCTGTAACAGATCCCCA
>JAOEHX010024152.1:0-13589 GCA_025448015.1 Bolborhynchus lineola | reverse complement strand
CCGGGAGCACCGAGTGCAGCCCCGCCCATGGCGCACCCTCCCCTCAGCAGAGCAGTGCGGGCGCTCTCTGCACCCCGCGCTCCGCACCGCATCCTCCGCTCCCATCGGCTCTGTGTGGTGCCCGCACTGACCCCCGCCGGGGCAGCCGGAGCGGAGCTCCCAGACCGGGCCCGGGTAATACGGGGGGTGCTCAGTGTCCCGCTCGCCTGCCCGCGCGAACTGCCTCGAGCCCGCGCTGCTCCCCGCGCTCCTTGCGCAGGTTTTCAATCAGTCAGGGCTGGTGCCGCCCCTCCCGGCGCTGCCCCCCGTGAGTACCTGCTCGCATCAGCTGAGCTGCCGGCTCCAGGGCGAGGGCTATCGAGGACTTGAGGCTCCCTCGATGGCTCTTGAGGCTTCCTCAGTGGCTTTTGCCACTCTGAGTTGAGGCTCCGGGATGCTGAGCTTCCCCCTGCGCAGGTATTGAAGGCGTCCTCTCTCGAGCAGTTCACCCTTAACGCTTTTTTGTTGCTGTTGTTTCTTTTTTCCTGAGTGTGTTAGCAGGGAATTAATTAATTTTTAACGAGGTCAAGTTTATCAATGCACGGTAGCCTTATTCTGAGAAAAAAGTTTTGGCTCTACAGCTGGAAAATGGAGATTTCAAGGAAAGGTAATGGTCAAGACCAAAAAGATACAAGTTTTAGGCCTGCACTACCCTGTTTGATTAAAATCAAAGCAAAGCAAATTTGTGTTTCTCTAAAAACAGATATAATTTTTTTGTAAGAACTATAGTCCATAATTCAATCATAAAAAAAAATAATTTCTCTGACAGCATTCATTATTTTGGATCTTCTTATTTTTATGCTGAAGTAGAACAGGGTTCCTGAAAACAAAATAAAAACTGATTTACAGTCCCCATTAGATTTATCCAGAGCATCTGAAGCAGTCACCTTCCAAGGTGTATGCCAAACCATTCCTACTGTGCTTGCCATCCCAGAACAGCAAATATGTAGAGACCAGGTGTAGGGATTAAAAATATGCAAATTGGGAAAACCCAGAAATGTTCTTTTGTTTGCTTTTTTCTTTGGTGGAAAGGACAATCACAAGTGCAAGAGATTTAATTTTATTTCCTTTTAATTTCATTCTTCTTCATCTTCATTCTTCTTTCCTTCCTCTTATTCATGTTATTCCTTTCCTGCTTCTTAAGGGAAATCTCAGATCCCATTAAAAAACAGATTTAGCTACGTAGAAAAACATAGAATGTTCGTTCTGGCAAACTGCTCCATTTCTCTGCTGTTCAGCTATATTAGTTGCTGTTACATTTCATTGTCCCACATCAGATCCTGCTCCAGAATTACAGAAATATGTTAAATATATCAAAAGAACCAATTAGTATTTCAATTTTTGCTAGTTTCTTTTATTGATCTTTCTTGGGTTTAATACTATAGGCTTGAAAATCAACTTTTTCCTGATTCAACTGAATGAGTTTTGGAATTGAAAGGCAATCAGATTGTCAGTTTATTGGGAAAAGACCAGTTCTACTTCTGCACAAATATTGGAATCAGGAAGCCAGTTAAAAAGCTGTTAGCCTGGGTCAGGATAGTCCTTAGGATTTTCTTCTGAGTTACATTTTCAAATACATATAGAAAAAAGAGAGGCAGAAAATAAATAAAAGTGCTAACATGTAAGCAGGTTATTAAAAATCAAAGGGCTAAAAATTTGAAACAATAAATGAAAGAAATCCTGAGTAATATCAATTTGAGATAAAAATACTTTTCAATAAATAGTTTTTTAATTAGAAATATTCTTCAGTTTTGTATTTTAAAGGGGAAACAATATCCCCCCCAATCTTTTTCCTTCTTTATCTCCTAGTACCCCAACCAAATATTTATGGGAAGAAATTATGTCTTTTAAAAGCCGAATAAAAAAACTACACCAACCAAATCAAACAAAGAAAAAAATAAAAGCTCTGAAGCACCCAGAGCGTGAACATGCTTATTTCTTTACATGTACCTGCATTTCTTACACTTTGACACTGCCTGTGCAGTTTTAATTCCCATCACATTTTCTCCCATAGTTATGACTTCAGGTCAGGCATTAAGGACGGTCTGGATAATGTCATATTCAGCAGGAAAGATGAGCCTTGCACTGCACACTTCTAGGTGGAAGCTTCGTGCCATCACACTTCCTAGAATATCTGAGGGATGCAGGCACCAAGCTATTTTACCTGAGGGTATCCACCCTGATCCTGTTATGCTCCACCCCAACTGCCTGATCCAGCAAAAAAACATCATGCTGCTCAATGCTTCTTTCTAAACAATGCTTAGACTTAACAGGTAAGGAAGTAAATGATAACTTTTGCATAGGAACTTTGTCCATAACAAAGAAACACCATATTTTCATAAAGAGAGGGATTAAAGGAAGAAAAGGAAATTTGTACCTTATATATACTGAGAGCAATAGAAAATCCTCATCAGAGAACTTTAAAAACAAAACAACCAACTCTTTTTACTTGATATATCTTGAATCTCATGATTATGTGGAAAGCAAAAATAGCAGTCAAATATGCTGTAAACAGGTCATCTGCTTCAGCAGTTGCAGCAGCAGATTTTTGTGCAAAATCTGAGTGTATATGCTGGGTTATAATTTAAACCCTTATTGGGTGTGCAGGGTTTTTTTTTTTTTATCTTATATTGAAGATAATGTAGTTTGCTTCTCTTAGGATTCACACCTCACTAAAAGGATTTGTTCCAATCTCTGTTTTTAATCAGAATTATTATAATCATTATACAATAGGCTTGGAAAATAAATGAATAAAAACTAAGGCTCATGTGCTCTTAAATAGCCTTTTTTCTTCTTTTTTTCTCCTTATTAGAACTTACAGATTGGCATAGGGAACTTTTAAATCTTAAGTGCTTTGATACACTTCAATAGTTCAATAAATCTCAGCATTTGTTATGCTGAGATTTAAAAAAAAAAAAAATCATTCTAATTGTTTTTTTCTTTGTTTCAGTTCCACTTCAGCATTCTGAAGGTATGAGGTAGACACTGTTGGGTTGGGTTTTTTTTCATTTTGAACTCCTGCATCTCTCCTGCAAAATTTATTTCTGTTGCTGCCTTGAATATCTAAGAAGAGGTTGGTGTTTTCCATTCCTAAAACATATGTTTGGGTGGTTCAGAAACAAATCCCTGGTAGGGAACAGGTTGCATCATGTACATGGCCATTTTGAGCAGACTGGACTTGCTGAACCTAGCATGAGAGAGCAAGGAGATTACCACAGCAAAGAGTAGATATTTTAGTAGAGACATTGAAATTAGATTGTGAAAAGACAGCCTAATGCAATAGCATGGGCCTTCTTGATAATGCATTGGAGGGTTGTTATACTAATCTTTCTCACATTAGTTCATTCTCTGTGGTTTGACACTTAGCACTTAAGGCCTTGTGACCTTGTGAGTTAAACAGGCTAAAGTAATGTTGGAGTCCTGCCTTGTACTGTTTGTTCCATGCATTGCTTTGCAAGAAATAATTAGAAAACACTAATGAGCACCCCATAAGGATCCCTGAAAGTATTTGTTGCTGAGTGTCACATGAACAGCAGCAAAGAAGAGAGGGAAAAAATGCTTGGAAATGTTATAAACTTCATTGTGTCTTGCTGCCAGTTTAACCTATATCTGCAGTGCTGCCAGATTCTGATTTCCCTGAAGAAGAAAGTATACATCTGGATTATAAAGTCTCATCCCACTTGTGGTCGCAACAGTAAAACAAAGAGAATTGCTATCAGGGATTTAGACTGTAATCTATTCAATTTTGTACACATTACTAAAATTAAGAATGAGACCCAAGCCTTATAACCTGAGGTATGAAAAACTGAAGTTGATGAGCAGTAGGCTGAGGATAGGGCAGCATGGGATTGGTGGGCAGTGGAAGAAAAGGAACAATGGAGGTTAATTGCACTGCCTGACTTTAGATTTCTAGTGTAAGTCCTAAGAACCTCTCAGGGGTGATTCAAAGCTTACTTTTCTACACTTGCTGTATTAAAAGCTTAGCATACAAACTTGGATAAAAAACCTATCTGCATAAAATAAGCATACCCACTTCCATCATGCTCTTCTGTCTCCATGATTAGAATAACTAGCAATTGAAATAACCATAAAGCTTTTTCTTCTATCATATTTGTGTCTATGGTGCAATTAGCCCCTTCTTCTTTTTTTCAACTGATGGACTATACGGGTAAAAGATACTTGAATTTCTGCAAAGCATATTTCTTTGAAGTACTACATATGCACAGATAAAAATACACCTTGCATCTCTATGCATAAATCTAGATATTTATGTTGAATAGCACTGTCTAACCACAAAACACTTAAGTGTCATTAGCATGGAGATAATGTGTATTGCAACATTATTTTAAGGCACCGGTCATTTTTTTTTTTAAAGCTACCATTGCTTTGGTTAAAGAATATATGAAATGATAAGCAGTAGCTGGTGACTGTGATTTATGCAGGGAAAACTAGGTACAAAATCTAGGAAATTCTTTGCAAGCACCCAGGAAATAACAATGAGTGATTGCTAGTCATGAAGAAAGCATTTCAAATCAACCTTTTTTTTTCTTCTTCTAAGAAATGATTTGTTAATTGAGCAGAAGCTGGTAACATATTTTGAATTTGGTAAGACTTTGGTTATTTCCCCAAATAAACCAGAGAAATCTGGACTAGATCAAACTACCACACAGTAGGTGCAAAGACAATTAGAAAGCTGCACTCAGGGATAATTTTTCAACAGCTCATAGTCAAAACAGAAAAAAGTACTGGGCAGGATCCAACAGGAGTCTGCCTTGATTTTGGAGCTATTCAATACTTTTGTTAATGATCCAGATGATAGAATGGAAAGTGTACTTATTAAATCTGCAGGTGACAACAACCCTCAAGAAGCTGAAGAACAAGACTGGAATTCAAAATGATGCTGAGATACAGGAGATGTGGTTGGAAAAAATATGATGAAATTCATTAGGGACTCAGGCAAAGTGTAACACTTCACAAGCACAATCAGCTGTAAAAATTCAGAATGGGGACCAGCTGCTTGAGCAGCAGTTATACAAAAAAGTATTTAGAAGTTGTAGTTGGTCAAAAGTGAACACTGCCATCCTCCTTCAACCCCTCCCTCCGTCATGACTGCAAAACCAGCTGTATACCCTTCAAAACCATATACTGTTATCATTCCAATATATTCAGTACTGGGGAGGTCTATTCTAGAACAAGATATTCAAAAGATGGGACAGGACGGGAGTGAGGTTGAGCACATACCTGAAAAGCATGATATTTTAGTAAAAACTGAAAAACAATTAAACCATTCTGCCAAAAAAGGAAAAGACTGGAAGCATAGCTGGTATCGCTTTTCAAATAGATAATGGTAGAACCATAGAATACCACATTGGAAGGGAACTTGAGGATCATCTGGTCTGGCATTTCTTGTCAAAAGAACGTTGTAGATGTCCCAGCACCCTGCCCAACTGAATCTTAAGTGTCCAGTACTGGGGAATCCACCACTTCCCTGGAGAGAGTTTTCCGAAGACTGACTCCCCAGGAGTAACTTGTGCCCATCACCCTTTGTCTTTTCCATGTGACTCCTTGTAAAAATGGAGTCTCCATCTTCTTTGTAGCCACCCTTCAAATATTAAAACATGATGATAAGGTCACTTTTGAGTCCTTGGATCATCTTTGTGGCCATCCTCTGGACTCTCTTCTGCCTGTCCACACCTTTTTTGTATAGTAGGGACCAAAACTGAACAGAATATTCCAGGTGTGGGCTGAAAAGCGCTAAGTAGAATGGGATGATGACTTCTTTATCTCTCTTGCAATGCCCTCATTAATGTAACCTAGCATCCTGTTGGTTTTTCTTACTGCAGCTGCACACCTTTTCACACATAGTGAGCTTGTTGTCCACTAGGAAAGCTGGAGCTATTTCCATAGAGTTAATGTGATGCTGAAAACAAGAAAGGAATATTCACGGAGCACAGGACTTTTTGTCATTGTATGTGCCTCCTTCTGTGCCAACTACTGCATTTGAGACCTGTACTCTAAGGCTAGCAGCTATACCGGCCTCTTTCTAGCACTTTTAAAAAGGTGTTTGATACACCTTATGAAGAATTAGTTGTAGAAAAAATGGTCAAAGCTCTCTCAGGCCAAGAATAATTGAGAGTGAGCATTAGAAGTTACTAGAGCTTGCTGGAAACCATGGCCTCCTACAGTCATCCTTTCCCAGCCTTTAGCTGGTTGGAGAATCTGCATAATACTCAGTCATTTTCAGGTGTTTGGTAAGATCAACCAGAGACCTGTGGTTTGAGCAAAGTCCAGAACCAGCTCTTTCATCACTGGAAACCAAAAATATTTGTGTGAGCAGAAGTGATCTAACAACTACCAGAATCTAATGCTACAAAACATTCTGTTAGACACTATGATTCCAGATCAGCCCTATACACATCCATTGTCTGCTCAGAATATCATTCCCATGAAAGAAGATCACACTTGGACAATATGCATCAGAGTGAAAAAGAATCAAACATTCTGTTTTACCCTGTAACAGTTTTTTACATGCCACAGTACTGTTGGAGGAGTAAATTAGGTCTCCAGGGGGTCCTAATCACTACGCTACAGACTTATGCTCCCACTTGTCCTCTGCTGGCTTTCATGAATCTCAAATTATTTTGCTATCCAGTAGATTACTTTCCTCAGGAGTGAGTGAAGAATGACAAATATGCACAGATTCCCTCATTCTCCTACTGCATTTAGATAGTGAAAGCAGCTTACTCAGAAAATGAAAGTAGCACTAAATCTTTACAGGTAGAGGTGGATATCAACCTGCACTCTCCAGCTCATTGGAGAGTCATTACGGAAGAAAAACTCGAGGCAGAGAGAAGAAATTGAAGTTATTCCAAACTTTTGATTTGTGTGAGGCTTTCTGTAGGAATCTTTAATGGACCACAGTCCTCCAGGCAGCATCTTGATGAAGCAAAATGAGGTGGATATCAAATATTACAGCCCGACCAGGACAGAAATACACTGGTATTGAAGACACTACCAACAAAGACAAAAAACACTTCTTGCTTGCTTTGAATCTGACAATTGTTACATTTGGTGATTTGGCTTTGCACTGAGAAGATAGAGAGGATAACCATTCCCTGCTCATCTTCCCCACATCACTCATGAATTTGCAGACCTACAGTATTCCCACAGTAGCTACCTGCTGGTCACCAAAGCCAGGCACAGCTTTGTGTGTGAGCACTGGCAGTTTTAGACATAGAGGACCAGGTTAATTTCACTGAAATCTTGTTACCTGACAAGACTAAATCAGTGCTGTAATTACTGTACACTTTCCCTACAGTCAACACAGTGAACAAGGCTTTACACATGAGTTTAGATCTCCTGCAGTCTAAATGCATTTCTGAGATGTTACTACCCTACTTCCTCTGATGACAGAGGAATCTTGGCCAGATAAGCAGAGAAATTTGGCCTTGTGTGTTCTGCATGTAGGTGGTGAGTGCCCTCACTCAGTACCTCCCACTGTCAATCATGCAACATTCAAAGCCTCAGGAAGTTTTAGATTGTTAAAGTGTGTGGTTTTCCATTTAGTGCTGAGAATGATTCTTTCTGCACTCAAATGGATGTGAAACAGATTAATTTGAAGAGGCAACTAATTTCTCTACTAATCAAACCCAGTGTCCTTCTATTTCTGCATATGTAGTTTAACCTTGCTCAAAAGAAAGTAAACCCATTCTGTTGATTTCATCCACTTCTTCATGTCTAGAAACTTTTCTGCCAGCAGAAAGACTGCCCCTTCCTTACATCCTTCATATTTCCAAAGTACTTCTCAGGGGCTGTAAGCCAAACATAAAGTCATATGATATGTGTGATAGTACAGGGGACTCTAGCTAAATAAATAACTTTTTGAATTTGAATCCTGGCATGATGAACTGGTGACATTTCTACTTTAGAATCTTAGAATCATAGAATAGTTAGGGTTGGAAAAGACCTTAAGATCAACTAGTTTCAACCCCCCTGCCATGGGAAGGGACACCTCCCACTAAACCATGTCACCCAAGGCTCTGTCCAACCTGGCCTTGAACACCTCCAGGGACGGAGCATTCACAACTTCTGCGGGCCTAAATTCAGGGCCTAAATTCAAAAGCCTTCATCATTCAAGTCTTCTGTATGAGATATTATTTCTACTCCATTCGCATCCTCTAATGAATACATCAGCTTAGAATTTCTAAGAATTACTAGGAGAAGAAAGCAGGCACTTTCTGCAAAATGGTAATGGATTTTCTTTGGAGGATGAGAGAAGCATGCAAGTAAGGCTGAGCACTGCTTTGAGGAATTGACCCCCAAAACAAATCAAGCACAGGATAAAAATGGCATCACAAGATGAGCATCACTAATTTGAATAAGCAACACTAATGAAAGCTAAGCTAAAATTTTCACAGAGATTTGTGCAATATTACCCCTTGTGACAACAGAAAAATTGAAGTACTTCTGACAAACTAAAATAAATATGCACATACATTTTTGGGTTTTTTTTTTTAGATTAGAAAACTCTAATGAAATTAAAGCTTTTCAATTTTCTTATATGGATGAATTTGATTGAAAAATCCTAACGTTATATTAGCATTAAGAAGAAGGAAATACTCTCCTCTTCTTTGCAGACCTCACAACTACCATAGTGGGGACATGGTCTGTAACGCAGACTCTGAGCCACTAATGAGGCACATAAAGTGAAAGATAAATGCCAACCCATTCCTTCAGGATTTGCCAACTAAACTCTTCTTTGAACACATGGTAATCAATCTCCATGTAAGGTACATTCACTGCCCACTCTAACGTTGAATTCTTATACATTTAGGAGCAAACATTTTTTGAAAGGATTTGAAGCAGAAGACTCTATTTGTCAGTGAGTATAGATAGCAATTGATTCCTTTAGGAGGTGTGAGTCTACGGCTGAAACTGAAGTCTAGACAACAGCTACATCACTGGCATTTTAGAAGTAGTGTATTATAGCCTCAGCTGGCATAAAATGCTATGCACATTGCAGCTACAGTGATTTACACCTGCAGAAAATCTGGCTAGCTTTAAAGATTTGTTTATGAAGGTAAAAAAACAAGTGAAAAACAAAAAAAAAAATCACTTTTCTCTCTGTTTTCCTTTCTTTGTTCTTTACTTCTTTTTTATGATCTCTCAAAAGCCAAGGAAGAAAAGTGAGAGCAAGCTGCTGTGACTGAAACAAAGCCTTGGATAGCAAATAATTACTACCAAACAGCATAAGCAAATTAAAATGGAAATGAAATGCCACTGACTACTACTGTGCTTCATTCTTTGGAGAATCAACTTGCGATGGATTAGCAAAAATGCGCCTTGATCCATTATCATGTTCTCCAGTTCAGCAGGCGAAAACTGATACTTTGGAATGGAGGTAGCATGAAGTAAATGCTGTAATTTGTGACTGTGTGACAGCAAATGAAACTCGGCAAGTGGGCCAAGCTATCTGAAGAAAAACAATAATAGCTTGGTGAGCATATTAGGCAACCCCGGAGGAGAAAAGATGAAAGATTCAGGCAATAAGGAGAATGTATGTATTTTAGGTGTTAGACAGCCCTATTCTCAAGGTATTACAAGCAACAAGAACATCTGAAAAGTGCATATGGGTTAGGCAGAAACGTATTTGCCCCTGTTAAACACATTTCCCAATAATACCTTTGTGAAAAGAACTAAAAAAATATATTATCACTCTAGCAAGTAGATTCTGTTCAGATGGCATCTGGCTAGAGCTAAATTGTATTATGAGACCTTTGTCTAGTTTTTATGATTTACGGGTTCAGTTTCATCAGATCTAGGATATAGCATTCATTGGGTACTACACATTCTGAGAATTTATGTTGCACAGTTAAACATCATGTCTGTATATCTTTTCTCAGTAATCTCTGATAATACCCAAATGGGCTTTTTATTTTAAACATCTGGACAGCCGTATGGTTCACGAGAATTAAGGTGCTAAGTGAAAAAAACAGCACAACCATAAAACCTTTTGAATAAACAAAGTTTTCTTTGGAACATTAGCTCCTTTACAGAGAAATCTTCTCTGTTCCTAAAAATGCACTTAGTACTTTATGTCTTAATCTCAAGGTAACACTTTTCTCTCACAAATAATCTCAAGGCGTTTAATGGTACCATTACTGTAGAAAACTATGAGATATTTGCATAAAAAACACATCACCAGAAAGATATACAAAAAAAGCTCTATTTTTCTTCCTTTAGCTTTTGGCTTTGTTTCATACTAAAAGCAACAAAATACTGTTCAGCAGGGTGTTCTCTTCTACTCAGTAATAACACTGTCAGCATTGTCATAAAATGGCTAAAGGTGTAATTTAGGGAAATTTGTCTGCATACTAATAATTGTGTTTCTATTTGTTGACATTGAAATCCAGAAAAGAGGTAGTGATAATGCAGTGTATTCAGTTCTTTGGTGGAGTCTGTTTTTACATGTGTGCATTTCTATGTCAGTGCATGTCTGCATCTGTATAGCTCAAAATCATACGTAAAATTATTCTTCCACGTGTAAATAATAGAAAAATGCTGAGAATCGCTACTCTCAAGTCATATAAGGAAACAAAAGCCATTGCATATTGCTTTTCTTCCAAACTATTTTGGAGTTTCCAATATACTTCTATATTTTATAAATATAAAAATACATTTTCATATATATGTATGTACACACACTTTTGAGACAACAGCCTTCAGTATAATCAAAATATCAAAATATGAAGAAGTGGACATATTGCTAGCCTTCCTTTTTTTGCAGTGCACTTTATGAATGATTTTATTTCTATTATGAAAGATGAAATTGTAAAATAATGTTGTTTGACCTTACTGAGGAATGCCAGTCTTAGGTGAAGCTTGAGTATCACAGCCTGTATTCCTGTACTGACTTATTCACATGCATTTAAGTCTGTTACATGCAAAGGAACAGGATGGATAAGTAATGCTGATTTGGATAAGCATGATTTTCAAACTAGGACCTGGATTTTAAGATGTTAGCTGGGTCACACTTGACTTATATTGCGTCATCTGTTGTAAGGGGGTTTCGTCTGAATTCCTTTAGAGGAAATTAGAAAATTTTGTTCAGGTGTAGAGATTTTTCCTGACTTTTCATCTTTACCATTCTTATTACTGAAAGCTTGGTTGTACAGGTATACCTACAGTGAAAAATAAATTAGATATACATAAGCAATTTATGCAAAAGGCAGTGTTTAGAGTTCTCCAGCTTTGTTTTGTTTGAAGATCTTCTTAAAGCGGACTATCTAGTTTTTAGTTGGATTTTATCTTATGTTTGACAAGAATGATTTTGGAAATGTTAAGGCATTATTTTGATGCAAGATAAAATAGATGGTCTTGGTAAGACTGAACTAGTATGGTTCTGAAAATTAGTAATTTACACAAAATTTGATCAATATAGAGGCATAGCTTAGAAATGGAAGTATCCCAATTTCCCTGTGTACAACTGAACTTTCCTGAACATATGGTAGTTGCTGAATAGCGCTGATACTTTTGGAATGATCCCATGCTACTAATTATCATTACTTTTGTGAAAAAGCCAGTGACAGTCCAGTGAAGGACCACTAAGATGATCAGGATCTATAGCACATAGCATACAAAGACAGGCTGAAGGAAATGGAGTTACTCAGCCTAGAGACAAAATAGGTAAAAGTGGCTGCAAAGGCACCCATAAAAGTAGCTTCTAAAGACAAAAGATCCAAGCTTTTCCTAGAGGTATTAAGGAGGAGCGGTCAAAAAGTTGAAGAAAGGAAATTCTGATTGGAAATGAGGAAAAGTTTTCCTGAGAAGCATGATAGACTATGGCAAGGCTGTGGTATCTCCATCTATGGAAATTTTTGGAACCAGAGTGGACAAGTTTGTGTGAAACCTGAATTAACTTTGGTGGAGTTAGCCTTACTTTGATGGAGGAGTTGGGTTAGAGACCTCCAGAGGTTCTTTCCAATCTACCTTGTATTGTTTTTTACTTAACTGAAGAACATAAATACAGAATCTAATCCCTCCAGGTTCCTTTTACAGTTGAAAGAAAGAATACCCTTCTGGAGGTTATTAGTCCTTCACTGGTTACAGAAGAAGCCAAGCTCAGCTCATCTTCTAACTTAGGTTCTATTATTAGATATTCAAAGCTTTGTTGAAACCAGATGCTAGTCTGTTGGTCTGGAGAAATATGGGCTTGGAAGGAACCATAAGTAATGACTTAACTGTAATTTAGCAGAACAAGTTTTGCCCCTGTGCTCATCTTCTGAGGAAGAGCTGTGATTGAGTGGAGAAGATAAGAAAGCATCCAGGCACACAGCACCAGTAGAGTACTACACTGTACTGACATGCAGTCTGTGACCCAGTCTGAGCACTGCTGGTAAGGAAGAAAATGCAAAGTAGCATTAGCAAGCGGCCCAAACCCAATCCTCAATGCAAAGGCTCTTTTTTTTCTCTCAAGGTCACACTCTGTGTTTGCTTCTACAAATGCAAGGAAAGTATTTGTCCAGAGAGATTAGAAACTGCTCTAGTGTACAGGGATTTACAGAAAATAAGGTCATTGTGTTCAAGGTTTTGAACTTTGTGAAGTACTTATTAATGAAAATGGGAACAAAATGAACCATCTGGATCACAGATTTTATATAGATAACATACATTTTTATGAAAGAATGGCTCTTCAAACATAAATTTTACTCTGCTTCCTACAGCAAACCAAATCTCTACTCTAAAGACAGTTCATTTTATGAAAAGCTGGGGCTGAAAGTCTCCTCCTAGGTTGTAAGGTCTAAGTATTTGTTGAATGGTGTGAAGGAAGGCAAGAGACTACACATCTGCATACACATTTTCAGGCCTGACCTTTAAATCCTGAGTATAGCCTTTTGTGTTTTCCTCAAGGAGGTGGCTAAAGTCATAACAAGCAAAAGAAATCTGGACGCATTTTCCTGTATTTTCTGCCACGCATTAAAGGCTCCTGGTACCCTCAGTACATGCTTGTAAGAAATGGGCTGCTTGAGCATAATGCTTCTTTTAGTTCAAATAGCTCCACAATAAACTAAATTGGTTGACTTTCTTGAGGTTTACCTCATCAGCTGACCCACAGCTTGAGGTGCAGTGTCAGGGAAAGTACTATATTGCTTCTTTGGAAAGCTGAGTGGAAAATAAAGGAGGCTGTACAGCATAAACTGCAGAAGTCCCTGCAATACCAGATGAAAGATGTCTTTCTCTGAAGAACTCTGAAGGCAAAGGCAGACGACTTGTGTGTAGTGACAAAGAAACGGGCAGCCAGAGGAAGGGGTACATGGTCATTTGACATCTTCAGGGCAAGACGCACTGGTTTACAGTGCAACTGGAGGGAGTGTCCATGCCCAAGCGCTGGCCATGGTGCTTCAGGGCGGCCTCTGTGTGAGGAGAACACTGCTGAGCCCCTCAACCAAGCAGGGGCTTCGAGGGGAAAACAGGTTCCAGCCAGGGCCAAAGGTGGCGCAGGCAGAGGAGGAGGAAGCCAAGGAGGGAGCAGCTGCAGCGGGACCCCGAGG
>JAOEHX010024151.1:0-12172 GCA_025448015.1 Bolborhynchus lineola | reverse complement strand
CTTCAGATACTGGAAGGCTGCTATGAGGTATCCACACAGCCTTCTCTTCTCCAGGCTGAACAGCCCCAACTTTCTCACCCTATCTTCATACAGGAGGTGCTCCAGTCCCATGATCATCCTCGTGGCCCTCCTCTGGACTTCTTCCAACAGTTCTATGTCCTTTTTATGTTGAGGACACCAGAAGTGCACACAGTACTCCAAGTGAGGTCTCTCTTACACTTTTTAACTGCTGGAGATCTCTGGCTGTTTTGTAGCAGCCTGGTGTGTGTGCTCATGTGTCTGTGGATGTGTAGGGTGTACATCTCACATTTGGCTCTTTAGTTTCCTATTTTGGATTGTAAAATTACCATGTAGAGACGACTTCTTTTGGTGTCAGGTATGTCTGATTTTTAAAGCTAATTGGGAACTTGGTATCAGGAATCTAAACTATTTTCATGAGGTATTTCTCACCAAGTGTTAACATTACTCATTCTTTTTATCTTCTAATCTTCAACATACAAATAGTGTGATGAAAATAAATTATTTTGTCATTTTACTTCATGAACAAACAAAAAAATGAATATGTTTGCACAGTATTAACATGGCATTTCCAAATGAAGTAATTCTCATTCTGGTAGAATGCATGTGCTGAAACTTTCGGGTGTATTCTTACACCTCGTTTTTGGGAACTTAAGCCACAGCAGCTAAGTTAGAAGGCTCATACTCCAGCATGCCTGATAACCAGTGGGAATATAATAGCAATTTGCAGAATGTGGGACGTTCTCTAGAACTTTTCACTCATGTCTGTGGTGCTTCTATATTAATATTTTAAGATTAGAAATACATTTTTAAAGTGAATCAGTCATTTTCATTTATTGTGCTATCACAAAGTGCATCACAGGTTGGCCTCACAGAGAATGTGATGGAGTCCTTTTAGATGATGGAATGAAGCCAAAATGTGCACCTACACTAATGTTTCCTTTATTGAGTGCTGCATTTCCTGAAAATAATGTGGGAAAAGAAACATGGACTAGATAGTGGGACCTATTTGCTAATTGCACCCCTCATTTAGTAGAACTCCGTAGCACACGGTATTTGATGCACAAGCCCAGAATTCTCGTCATTACCCACTAGATGTCACCACTGACACAAAAGATAAGTGAGAATGTGTTTCTCTGCCTCTCAAAAGCTAGGTTGGTGTGTCAGGGGCAATAGATAATGGTCCGTGGTGAAACACACAATGACAGAAAAGTAGTATGTCCGCTTTGGCTGCTCCTCGGAAAGTCCAGCTTGGGTTCCTCAGCGGGAAGTTCTGCTTTAGAAGTCTAGAAAAGTCCTGACCCTTGGAGACGTTTCTGGGTATTGCTGGCCACTTCTTCCGAAGTAGGCTGGCCCCCTGCATCAGATTTTGTTAGTATAAAAGCCTGAGCCTCATGCACTGGAGAGAGGCAGAACCTTGTATCACCCAGGTCAACATTGCCTCCATGGGGATGCCCACTAAGGTTGAGCCTGCCGCATTGCACTGTGATGATGTTTCTTGGAGCTGTTTTCCTGATCATCATTACATGGTCCGTGGGGTTGGTAAGATAACAAACATCAGAGTATCCTTTACTGTATCTTTTGTTACCTCTATATTTTCCATGTATTAATAAACTAGTTATTTTTCTTTATTGTGTTGCGTTTCTCTCAACCCGGAATCCTCGAACTCCAGAACAGTTGGTTGTTCTCACCACACCTTAACCAAAGTAGAACTCCAGTCCAAGAAATTTCAAGGAATTTGTTATGTTCTCCTAAATGTGTGTGGCCTGTGACCTTGTTTGTTCACTGGAGAACAGTGGAAGTATTTTACAGGAAACCACGCCTGGAGTATTGTCAGGAGGCTTGGCCCCACATGGTGGTAGGGTTCTCCATACTTTACCCTAATTTGCTTTCCTTTGCTTCTCTTACATCCAGAGCCATTTGCATTGCCTATTCAGTAAAATGAACTGATAATCTCTGTTTGGTACCTTGATGTTTTTAACTTGGAAATTTGAAATGGGCAATATCCCATTTTCCTATTTTATTATTACAAGTATCACATCAGAGAAGCCCATGATCACAACTTCTTCTATCTTTATTATTAACACAGATCACGATTATGGATAAAAGTGAAAAATTACAAAATCTTCAGGCAGCTGTATTTGCCCAGGGTTAGCTATTCTGTACTTCAATTATACCAGAGGTATTCTTTGTTATAATATCATAATTTTTACACCAATTTTCACTGATTTTTGTTTAAGTTGTAGTTTCATGTATTGATACATGTTAAAGTCAGAAAAGATAAGATTTCTTGATAACCCTGGTAGCGCATGGGTGAGATCGTTTTATCAGTCTAGACTAATAACTGGAGCTGTCTTACTTCCTCTGGGATCACCTAAATTACTATGCATTGTTGCTGGAATTGCTATTGCTATCACAGTAGAGAAAAAGATCGGTAAAAAGTAGAGTAATGACTGTGAATCTGAGCAATTGCTTGTGAAAGGCCATTGGATTAGAGCATATGTTTCAAAAGATGCTGCTTTGTAGTCCAAAAGAAGGGGTATTTCACTATTTGAGCAGATGCAGCTTCTGCAGTAGCAAAGTTGTCTTAATTCTGGAATGAATTTTGCTGCCTCTGTATTCTGTCTCTGTATTTTTCCTCCTAGATTTGAGTTCCCTAATTGCAGTTTTTCCTGCATGGTACTTGTAACCAAAGTCAGCTGATCTTGGAACCTTGTATGATACATTAAAAAGGACTGCAGTTTCTTCCTTTAACATGCTTCCAATTTATTGAAATGCAAATATATTAGGGCTCCATTTAACATTTAATACTTTAAATACAACTATCAACATTCAGGTGTTTAATTTCAGACAAAATTGACAGAGGATAATACTTTGCTTTTAGTTAATATATTATATCCAAAATTTGTGAGAATGAAGATACTACATAGACCATCCCTTCAACCCATCCCACCAAAATCTTGACAGTACTCAGTTGAAGGAGTCCCAGTTACATCAGGACTTTGTTGCTAAGCTAACTGAGCAATTTCAGAAGCAAAATAGTATTCAGGAGGTGGTGAATTCATCAACACAACAAAATGAGTGTGAGGACATTATTTCTACATTGAGCTCAGCTTTTCCAGATGAAGCTGGTTTTACAGATGCTTGTTGTTCAAGTTATGGACCTGAGCAACATGACATAATGTCAAAGCCAGCCTAGCCTTGAGCTATAGGTTGTACTCAAGCGTCTTCCTGAGATCACTTCCAACATAGAGTACTCTATTTTTGTGAGCTTCTCCTGAAATATTACAGCATTTATAGCATGATTTATAAAATGCAATTAAATATAAAGGATAGAAAAGATAAACACAGTTCGTGTGCTTTATTTTCGGTTTTGCAAGCTTGAGTTGTTGCTCATGGGTTTGCTTCATTATATTAAGAAGAGTTTGCCTGCTGCAAGGTAAGGATGTATGGATTAGTAGTGCCACTGCACACTTAGGTTAAACACCAGCTTGTAGGATGAAGAAAATGCATGTTGTCTATAATCAGCTACATTCTGTGAGTTTAGAAACAGCAGCATACCCTTCCTGAATAAACAGTGAGACTGGGTTGAGTCGAGAAGTCTTAGTAAGATTTCTAGGATGTAAAACCCAGTTTGTTTTTGTTTCAGTGAAGTTAACATGTACAGGTCTAAATGAAGCTAGCACAATGTCAGAGGTGCAGTAGGTTACAGGATGAGTTGACATTTCCAAAAGTTTATGATTCGATTGAAGCTATAAATAAATAGGGTAGACTTTTTTAAACAGCTGAAGCTTCTTTCTTTGACTATGCAAAGTACCTCTACGTGCAGATTTCACTTCACAAGCAATGTTCCCGTACTTAATTAAGTATAAAGAGAAAAGATATTTGGCCAACTGCAGAAACATTATCTCTTCTTTTGCTGTAGCTGAATAATTTAGTCACTGAAGATCTCTATTTGTATCTTGGTTTTGTTCTATATGGCGAAAGAGGTAATATCAAATTATAAGCAGTGTATCAGTTCTGAGATTGCCCCTGAGTTTTTCATATTCCTGATGTGAAGTAATTCCTCTTCAAATATGTAAAGCTGTTAAATGCACACTTCCCACTTTTATTAACACTTGTTTATCAATTACAGTTTTCAAAAGTCGTGTGTGTCCCCATTGTGTTTGTCTTTGAAACTGGAACATTTTGGTTGGTTGAAATCTTGAGCTGCTTTTAAGCTGAAAAAAATTAGACCAATATCAGTGAATGTGAAAGATCTTTTTGAATGTCTTCTTGAAATTCTGGTTACAAAGAGGATACAAGAATGGATTCAAGGTGGAGTTCACATAGCCAAGCCATATAGTGAACATGTGTAACTGTGAAAATCTTTCATGCCCATGGAAAGCTATTACCATAAACAATACAAAATAGGGAATCCAGCACAGCATAAAGGCTGCCATTATGACCCCTAACTGCTTAGCTGCTTTCCTCTCCCTGTTCACATGCAGTCCTTGAGTGTGTGTTTTGGAATGGGCATGCAGACTTTGCCAGGTTTTCCTCAGGTAAGACAGTCCTTTGAAATCCCTGTTCTCAGACTTTTCCTGAGGACTGCCAGCTCTTTCAGGGTTAGGATTGGAGTGCTCTTCATTAGGTACTTCTTCACTGAAAGTCTGGCTGTCTGATGCATCACTGTCTAGTGAGCAAGGCTCCTCTTCAGTTTCATTCTCTTCTGTTATACGCACATGCTTCTTTCCTGCTTTATCCTGGCCTGGCTCAGACTGGGCAGTGGTAAGAGGGAAACAGCCACATTTAAGGACTTTCCCATTACTCTTGCCAACGAATGCCTTTGAAGACTTGTCAGGATTACTGAACTGAAGCTCTGCCTCCATATTTTCAGGCTGAGAGGAGCTTTGTTTGTGTTTGGGAGGGCTGGTCTCATCTAAGATTTGATTTTGCTTGTCCTTCATCTCACAATGATGTTTGGAGTTTTTTTCTAAGGCAGACTGATGCGATCCATTGATGAGCTCTCGGTGTTGACAGTGTTTTCTAACAGCTCTGAATATTTTATAGTAGAACCACAACATCAGGATAGAGGGTATGTAGAAGTTCACAATGCCTGTCAACACCTTAAACCAGGTGACTTCAGAGAATTCAGTTTCACACTTGGTTTCAGTTACTTCCCTTTTCCCTTTATTAGCAAAAACATGCCATCCTAGGATTGGAATGACCCACGTGAAAGAGAGCAACCAAACCCCCAAAATCATTACTGATGCTCTCCTTTTTGTTCTATACTTGAGATATTTCAGTGGTTGCTGAACTGAACGATAACGATCAATGCACAATATGAAGAGATTGAAAATGGATGCAGTACTGGCCACATAATCCATTGACAGCCAGAACAAACAGGCTGATAATCCTAGAATCCACTGAGAATTGAGGAGGTAAACAATGTTCAGGGGCATAACAGCTGAACCAACAATCAGATCTGCAACAGAGAGGCTGACAATGTATAAATTGCCAACAGTTTGCAGTTTCTTTTCAGTTTTCACAGCATATAGTACTAATATATTCATAACAATAGTGATGAGTGAAATGCTTCCCAGGAACACACCTAGAACAGCTGAGTGACTGATAGTTGAGTTGTCTGTAGTGTTTTTTGACATCTTTTGCACAGGAACACAGAATGAAAATCAGAGAAGATGCCCAGGGGTTGGAAATTCAGTCTTGGTTTACTCTCCTGGATGAAAATAAGTCTGGATTGCTTTGTGATTTTTATTTCCACAGCTGTAAAAAAGAAAAGAAATGTGCTCAATCACTGTAGTACTAAAATAAAATAATTAAACTAAGCTGTGCTTATGCTCAGCACTGTCCCTTTTAGGGCTCTCCCAGATAACGTATTTTTACAACATTTTGTGTTCTGTGAAAAGCACTGGAGCAAGCTCCATGAGCCAATCCACAATGGTTTGCAGAGGTGTTTCATGGGGCTTCATATAATTCTGGCCACAGAATCCGGAGAAGAAATTTCTGTTCTCACTGTTTTATTGTATCTCATATATCTCAGTCACATAAAGTACATATTGGCAAACCAATTTAAAATGTGTTGATATAAAGCAAATTAACATGCTTTATACTAAACGGTTTTAAACAAACCAGTGATTCTTTACAGATTGCACCTAATAGGTTGAGAATAGAGCAGTTGGGTTTAATTATCCACCCGTAATAGGGTACCATATTATAGGATCATGGAATGGTTTGGGTTGGGAGGGATTTCAAAGATCATATGATGTCAAGTGATAATGCATTCCAAGCAATAAAGACTTCAGCCAGTACACACCTTTAGCTGATAAAGTCTCAAACAACTCCTAAGGTCACACCTGGTACGTGTGTTTTCACTGATAGGCAGTTGTTCAAATTACATATAATGAGTGATCTCTTCCTACCCACAGATTTCAAACAGTTAAAAATGGCAGCCCTATTTTATTTCAAATACAAACTAATAAAATTTCAGGGAAAACAATAGGATCTTCAGGATTAATATGCATCTTGCAACCTCTCAAATGTATATAAATACAGGGTCTTTTAGGCTGAAGTCTGCTAGTTGTTCAGCTGTCCAAAAAACATGCAAGAAGTGTCCTCCCGTAGCTTTGAGAGGCTGCGTCACTTCCACATGCCTGCTGTTGCTGTTTGCTGTATTAAAGTGGAAAGTGAATTGGAAATAAGAGTTGGGACTAAGCACAAACCAAACCCTTCCTTTATGCCGAAGAAAATTATTCTAATAATTAATCTTTAACGGATGAGCCATCCTCATTTGCTTAGAACTTTGGCATGAGCCATGTGTAAAGCCTTCAGAATGGAAATTCTTTAAAATCTTCTGTATCCCTATGATTAGACTGCCCAAATTCCAGTACATGTGCTGCAGCTAAAAAGGCAAAAAGATAACATACTAAACACGCAGCAGGGCATGTACAAAACATATTTTACAATGTTTTCTAGTCCCATTCATCTCTACATCCTATTTTGCAGGTGCTGTCAAGGAGTGGGAAATGTCACTTGTACGGACACAGTGGTGTGTAGCTTTATGGTGACTTGATCTGTATCAAGGAACAACTGTAGGTGCACACTTCACTTGGGAATGGAGGTTATGTATCAAGATCATAGGGCTTAATAGTAAATGTGTCATATTTTCCATTTTCTAAGACAAGCATAGTGACTCAAGTATTTGCAATAAAAGGGAAAAGGGAGAGAATGTAGAAGTAAGAAAAGCACCTTTTTAATGTTGAGTAATTATGCTATTCCATTTCTAGAAATTCTTTATGCCTTTGGTTTCTTCTGCTTCCCAACTGTAAACTTCATGATCTCATCTAAAGTCCAAACAACGACTTTGATTTTTTAATAATATTTTAAATTTTAATAATATTTTAAGTTTTGGAGCTTGTGAACTGTTGACAATTCTACCTCCAGGGTATATAAGAAAAATGTCCATGAGGGTGATACGTATTTTCTGCCAGTTTTCTGTTACAGTGCTTGTCTGAGTTCATGTTCTGGTAAATCTGTTAAAGCAATGAGAAAGGAAACTGAGACCTTAGACATGGCATCTTAAGGTATTTACACAACTAAAGCTGAGATATGCAATTTCTCATGCTTATTATTCTTAACATAATCAAAATGATTTAATGCAATAAATTATTCAATATTCAATGTTTCATATTGAAATTAAATAATTCAATATTTTATGCTAACTGAATCTCTTTCTTATTCCAGTAATCAGGTTTAAAGCTAGAATATTTTTGTGCTTTCTTCCACGAGGTCAAACCTCCTTCCTTACACCTTAATTACAATGCCTGGTCTTATGAAAGAAGGAAATGTGCTTGGTAGCAGTAACATCTATAGACAGAGGGAATACGTACACTGTGGGGTATGAGCTCTGGAGTTGTATTCTGTAACGCTGTGTTCTGTACAGCCTTTGGGTTCTCTCATGTGAAGCTCTTCAGTGACAGCTAGTCACAGATATGAGAAGATCAGAGAAGCCTCAAGCATCTCCCATTTAATAACAATAACAGAAATTACTCCATGGATCTGAAATTAGCATGTCTGGTCATGAGAAGTATCGCATCTGGTGACTGAGAGTCAGCCAGTCTGCCATTGTCTTTCCACAGCTACATGCTGTAACATCTCTGCTACTCTTAAATATATGGTCAAGGCAAGAAGTTGATGTTAATTGCTTCAGGGATCTCATAAAGAAATGACTGATTTTCACCCCAACATATTTTCATTTAAATTTATAAATAAAGGTAGAGAAGGCAACTTTAACTGAGTTCAACTGAAAGAATAGCAGTGAAGAAAGGTAGCTGATTAGACAGCTTTTCTTTGTTGTCTGTGAACTGTATATGGAATAAAACATGGAACAGGATAAAATAAATTATGCTGACTGCTTCCCAAACTTTCTTTTAGCACTGCTGCAGTGAGATAGAGTATGATTTAGCAGGCAGCCTGCAGAACTTGATCTGAAGTACTTCTGCTCCAAGGGATGCACAAAGGTCTAGTTTTTCTACTTATGATCCACTTTTATTAAAATGTCCTTTATTAAATGACAAAGCTTGGCTATGTTTCTGTTTGGAAGAGTTTGTACATGCTATAACAATCCAAGAATGATGTCAGGAGATGCAAATCATTTGAGAAAGCTAAGAAAAAGAAAAAATTGAGGGTATTACAATTTGCTGGTTTAAAACTAATGCTGTCAGGTACTCCATATTTATAATAATTCTGTTGTTTAATGTAATTTTCATCACAATGTCATTTGAGCAGTTCATAGCCCTGATGAATTTTATCTTCTCTGCTTTATAGAGAGCTGGACCTATAGTATTAGATTTTCAAGTGAAATTAAGGAACAGGAAAACAGTGACCTCATAGCAGCCTTCCAATATCTGAGGGGGGCCTACAAGGATGCCAGAGAGGGACTCTTCATCAGGGACTGTAGATAGGACAAGGGGTGATGGGTTTAAACTGAAACAAAGGAAGTTCGTGTTAGAATTAAGGCAGAAGTTCTTTACTGTGAGGGTGGTGAGGTGCTGGCACAGAGTGCCCAAGGAAGTTGTGAATGCTCCATCCCTGGCAGTGTTCAAGGCCGGGTTGGACAGAGCCTTGGGTGACATGGTCTAGTGTGAGGTGTCCCTGCCCATGACACAGGGTTGGAACTGGATGATCTTAAGGTTCTTTCCAACCTAAACCATTCTATGATTCTTTTATCTGCAGTATTAATTACTGGAATAGGCTGGCAAGAACCCTTTTCTCTTGTCTAGAGTGAGTAGATCTTGAGACCAGATTAGGATATTCAAACTTTACAGTAACACTGCTTTTCCTCTGCTGAAAAATTTGTGGGTTTCACATATGATCTTTTGCAATGCTGACTTTGTAATTATTCTCCCACCAAACACAGTTTTATTAAGCTCTGAGTAATTTATGTTTTGGAGTATGTTGATGAGAAAAGAAGCCACTCTTAAATGGAAAGGGTCTCCAAGCCTGCAGCATGGTACAAGATAAAACAGTATGCTTCTCCTAAGGAATAAGAGTGACAGCACACAAAAGAGCATGCTGTGAATCATAGAATCATAGAATAGTTAAGGTTGGAAAGGACCTTAAGATCATCTGGTTCCAACCCCAGAAATGTTACATTATTGGTCAGTGCCCTCTAACACTGCTCTGTATTTGGAGCTTTGGCCCTTCTGTGACAGTCTTGCCCACTAAACTTACATTGAATGTTACACCACTGCCACTCTTTGGTAGAATTAGCACATTTTATCACAACTTTGTCCACAGAAAGATAACTAGAAAATAATAAGCCTTGCTCCATATTATGAAATTCACTCGTCACCTCTTCTGTGCTTTAAGAAAGATCATAATCCAGAGGTTTTTTTTTTAAACTTCCTACCATCATCATTAGTAGTTGATGGTACAAAGTTTCAGCAACATTTAGACATCCTGAGAGCGCTGTCATTTGCAACAGCAGCTTCTTGTCCTTCATTGAGGCACACACCATTTTGTAGTGGCTGTAGACTGTGGTATACGTACCCCAGTTCAGGAGCTACTGGTTTAACTCCTTATCTGTAACTCAGTTCCCAGCAGAGGAACTGCGGTAATACTGAATAAATGTGTTGTAACATTTGGATGGTTTCACTCTCATTTCAGTGAGCCAAAGCTCATTAATACAGAGCAGATTTTAAAGAAAACAATCAGTGTAAGAACTTGGGTAGCTCTTTGGAATTTCTAAAACCTGAGCTCACCCAGAAATGTCTTCTTTAATTTTTACTGTCTGTACAGAGCTTTTTCTACAAGGAAAATCAGCAACCAAGACTTGTTTGTTATTGTATCACAGTGAGAATTCTTCCCAGGAACAAGAATCTCCTGAGAGATGCCAAGTGGATGCCTTCCTGACTTATTAGTGCAGGTGCAACCTATTAAGCCCTGACTAATTGGGAGTTAAGTCTCTAGGAACAGATGCTGGTATGTCTCTCATGGATAGGTTTTAAAGAAATCACAGCTACAACAGGCAAAGGTGAAGCTAGAATAGACCTGTTCATCGGACTATGTTCAAGGCAGAAGGTAGGATTTGATTTTGGATGACCTCTGTTGACTGTGTTGCACTTAAGAAACCTGTTAAACTGCATAATCTGATGCTTTAGTGTCTGGCCTGTCAAATCTTGGCAATCCTACTGAATTGTCCTCTTCCACTCATATACCTATATTAAGGGCAGTGAGAGTTATAAATGAATCTTTTACTATGTGAACATAGTGAACATCCTGACTTATAAATACTTTTGTTCCTTGTTTCTATTATGATTCTTCCTTTGTGAGAAGAAACTCTTAACCAGCAGATTTGGACATCTGGCTGTCTAGTTGTGCATAAACTTGTATTGCATGCATTTGGTGTTAGAGAATTTTCAGTGGTTCTTCATGTAAATGCTGTCCTCTGGAAAAATGAGGTCAGAACTAATGTAGCAGCTAGACACTACTGCAGATGTGCTGAAATCTGCTTCACAGACTAGTGTGCAGAGAGAAAATTGCTGTCTGAGTTGTTGGAGCAGTGATCTGCATGCTGATTTGAGGAGCTGGGTGTCCTGGGAAACAGTTCAGGTCTCCAGTGTGCCAGTAGTGACTGGCAAAGGTACTGTTCTGGGGAGAGTGAAAGCAGGCAGCCTGTTTCTGAAGACTTCTCCATGCTTTCACTTACAAAGAGAGTGTGTGGTCCAATCCTACAATTATTGCAGTTCTTTTTTTCCTCCTTTTCAGTCACTCATCCTAACAGTATGGTGAACAGGCTGTATAGTTTCAGAGCAAGAACAAAGCACAGTGGAAGGAATAAAGTGGTTACATGTTCATTCCTAAGACACATTTATTCAGTTTATCTCTGGGAATGCAAATGGTAACTTTAAAGTAATTTAACTGAAAGCCCCTTGAAATCCTTGTTCTGAATGGGCAGGACAATATGAATGGTCTTCTAATGATTAGGACAGCAAGTGTGGACCACTGAATGCACCATTGCAAGTGGGCTAGAGCAAGGTCATCACTTCTGCCCTTTTATATGGGAGCTGTATTGCTTGGCTGTGGTCTGGTCTGTGCCATCAAATTTATCTTTATTCCTCCAACTTGGATAGTGATGTTCTAAGCAGCAAGCAGTCCTTATGAACAGCAATAAGCACTCCATGGTTTTTTTTAGAGAGCAAACTTTGGCCTCCTCAAGAACTTGCTTAGTAAGGTTCCATGGGATATAGCCATAGAGGGAAGTGGGGCCCAAGACTGTTGGTTGATATTCAAGGATCACGTGCAGCAAGCTCAGGAGTGTTGCGTCCTGACTAGAAGGAAGTGCTGCAGGAGGGCCAGGAGACCTCCTTGAATGGATAAGGAGCTGCTGAGGAAACTACAAGGGGAAAAAAGAGGCTTATAAAAGAGGCTTATGAAAGGTGCAAACAAGGACATATGGCCTGGGAAGAATATGGGGATGTTATCTGGGAAGCTAGGGACCAGCTTAGGAAGCTAAGGCCCCCTTAGAATTACACTTGGCTGGGGATGTGAAAGATAACAGGAAGGGGTTCTATAGGTACACTACAAACAAAAGACAGACTAGGTACAATGTGGGCCCCCTCCAGAAGCTCTCAGGAGAACTGGCTACCCTGGG